>JAODLL010005487.1:0-10510 GCA_026546735.1 Forbesichthys agassizii
TTTTTGTCCCCCCCCCCCCCCCCCCCCCCTGTTTTTTCAAAGCCATTGTGTATGCCAATCATGATCCAAACAATCTGTAAAATAAAGGATATTATAAGTAACTTACAGTTCTCTGCAATATTTCAACATCTTGCAAAAGTAAGCAATAAGTTATGGTTCACAACAAATGCTGAAATAGCTTGTGCATAAAAAATTATATTTAATGCAATGATGGTATACAATTATGCAGAACATAAAAAATGTAGGTCTACTTACAAAATCATGCAAAACATCATGAAGATGTTCCACAATGCAATGAAGACTCGAAAGTAACGCAGACTGAGCAAGAACTCTCTGATATTGTCTCCTAAAACAAAAAAGGTTAATGGCTTAAGCTTCAGTATAAAATAAATTATCAGTAGGCTATTCTTTTAATTATTTCAAATCCCTGACACACCTGTTGTTGGTCCTCTATGTTCATCTCCGAATCCTTGTGAATCCTTCCGCTTGCTGTACAGTAGCCAGATAAACACATATTACAATTATTAAATATTGACCCCATATGGTGAAATGGTGAAATGACACTGCTCCATATAGCATACTGTTGTTTAAATAAAAAAATTAAAACACTTGTGTATGGTACTAGGCCTATGCTTGAGACTATTATTCAAACACTCACAGTTTGAAATTTAACACAGCTCCGGCATTCACGAGAAGGGTGCTGAAAAACAGAGACAAGAACACTTTAGGATAAAGAACTATTATAGTGTTACCCAGGTTGCCAATTTTGGGTGCCTGACTGGAATGAGATTTTGATGCCATTAGGTCTAATAACGCGTGTTCAGGTTCCTTTTACATGCGAAAATGCAAATAGCAAAAGGGCCTTTAATCGTGCACATATTATCTACAGTATCTATTGCATATGGACTCAATTCCCCATCAAAGTTTTAAGAGAGGGGGAATGATGTGGGTCTAAGATTTTTGTCATATTAAGCAAATATCTAGCATGGTCCTGCTGTCCGTGTGCATGTTGAAAAACCAATTGCCATTTCTACACAGCAATGTCTGTGTAAATGGGAACACAAACAAAGTGGTGCAGATTGCACCACATATCCTATAGCCTTGGCAATGTCTGTCTTATTTGGGAGCTGAAGTTCTGAAGGAGAGGCTTTTTTTTGTTTTGATACAGGTAAATCATCAACAATCATTCTTCAGCATCCCTGACTCCACCAGTATACAGGCTAGTCTGATTACACCACCCTATCTATACCACAGGTACAGATATGCAGTAATAAACCCTGGTTCCTTTTATTTAATTAAATACGATTGCAGTCGTTTTCTGAATATTATATCAAATGTATTACTTAAATTACTGCGTCTATATAGGAAGCATGGGGTACTGTATAATCTGGAAGCAAATTTGCCATTGAAATTACATTAGCTTTCTTAGGCTATGCTTGTTACGAAAATAATCACACAGGCTATAGGGAACCAAACCTGCTGTCTGGGCTGTATGGCGTTAGCTGTTTTACTACCTTTTCATCCCACTATTTAAGTCTTCAAACTGTCCGTTGCAATGACCCTTTACCGTACTGAATTCGGTTATAGCAAAACAATGTCAAATAGACACATTACGCCACCTTGTTCTGCGAGCTCCGAAGCGATACGAAAGTTTTGAAATTAGATTTGTGCTCTCCCGCAAAAACTCGTGGATGTAAGGTGAGGTAGCAGCTTTGATCTGAACGATGGGCCGTTCATATTTAAATGCGCAAAACGAACAATTAAATGCCTCATGCGTTCGCCTGTCTGTTACTCTAACGGAGTTCTGGCATGATAATTGTTTGGGCAGCATGTGAGCGTGAGAATGAAGGTGAAAGCGTGTAAAACACCAGAAGCGTGAGACCTGGCAACCCTGCCAGAGGCATAAGGACTTTGGTGTTACCATAGAACTATCATTAGGACTACTGTAGGCTACCTGTGAAACTAGGCTCTGACAGTCCCTTGAAACTGAAAAGGCATCAAGCTTAACATAACAACACGAACACATAGTCTATAGCCTACGTTTGCGCATAAACGTGTAACTTAACCATGTAAATATTTTATATAAAGTTGAAATTACCCGAAAATCAGGAGGTCTCCGATCATTTTGTCCACAACACATCAACACCTTCCAACACATCCGTTTCCGTAAACGTAATCAAGACAGCTGACAGGCGTCTGCGGCTGCGCATACGTGTGCTGTTGTTTGATATCGACATTTTCAGTGTAGACCTAATAGCCTACTAAATATATTTTCTAAATTAATGTCATTTATTTGAGAATACAACAGTTTCACATTTACCATATATATATATATATATATATATATATATATATATATATAATTTTATTTTTTATTTTTTATAAATACATTTTTAAATAAATAAGGATGTTGGCTGGCAGTAGGCTATAGAGACTATAGACTGCCTTTAACCATTCCAGGTGGCCTTTTCTATATTAGACACGTAGCCGTATCACATAGCCCACATTATATTGACAAACACGTTTAATAGCCGCATGTAGCCTATATGATATCAACTGAAATATAAGTTATGGTAAATGGACTGCATTTATATAGCAATTTTATCCAAAGAACTTTTCACACACCGATGGTGATTGCTATCATGCAAGGTGCAACCAACCATCAGGAGCATTTAGGGGGTAGGTATGGGGTTAGGCTTCTTGCTCAAGGATGCTTACAGGTAGGTCAACACTTGCGTTTGAACCTACCACATTCCGGCTGGGAGCCCAAAACCCTGACCACTCGACCCATACAAATTTAAGGAAAAATACTAGCCTACATATCAAAAGCAAACTATCCTTTCACACTCGCTCACACACTCACACGTGCGCACACACATTTTTCTTTGCTACTGTATTTCTTTGACAGTAACTTGGGCCTATGTGCTATCTATTTTAAATCAAGAGGTATATAGCCTATTGGAGATGGATTTAAAGGGGTTCATGTAGTCTAATAAAGGTGAGGTTAGCAGTTGTAAGCTAATAGACTTAACTTTTCAAATTGAGCTAATATCTCCTGACAGTCCGCTATCTGTCCATTCTGTGTGAGCAAGTGGTGTAAAAAAAATAGTCAGAGTGAAACAATCATCAGTGTTAGCCCCATACAGCACTGGACTCATAAATGGGAACACAAAGTGGTGCAGACCACACCACACAACACTATTGGCCATGCTTTTATAATTTGGGGGGTGGAGCTTCTGAGGGAACACCCTATATGGCATTTAAGAGGGATGTTTTGGTTTTAATCCATTTATAATATCAATCTTTCTCCAGAATATGCTGGTTCTACCTTTTTATTATCGCTACCACTGGGCTATAGCCTAGGTTTTATAAATGCAAACTACTTTTAGAGGTAGGCTAAAAAAAACACCTATTCCAGAAAAAACACCATATTGTGGTATTATTATTAGTGTATAAAAGTTAAACACCATTCTGTTCTAGATAGGCTATATCGACCATTAACATTTACCTTTTTTTCTAAATAATAGGTCTACTATTCCAATTACAGTTACTCTACATAGGTTGGTTTATTAATATGACTCGTGGATAATTGTTTTTAATGTAGAGGTCACCATAACAATGTATGTAGGTTAGAAAGTCTTCTTGAAGTAGATTACTTTATACTGTAGGATCTACTACTATGTTACAAATATTTGTCACCATCTAGATTCTAGAAGACCACTTGATAACTCTACTCTTGTTGTCACTAAGCAACCAGAATTGCAATATATGTTGTTATTTTCATTTAAAGGAGCAGCATTCGGCAACGTCTGACGGTTTGTATGCAAACCAACGTATTTGTTATCAGGAGTTGACGTGCGTCCTCAGAGGCTGGCTAAACGCCCTGGGAATCTCATCTGGTATAGGAAAACCACTCGGCAGAGAACAAATTATTAGGCTTGCAGTTGAGGTATATTAATAGTAATAGGAAGGCTTGAGTGTCCGGTTTGTAGGCTACTCTGGAGACGGGGGCTTCGTGGCAAGTCACCGAAGAACAGGGCATATTCGCGCAGTTATTATAAAATACCTGCGGTACCTTAGCTTTACACGCAATAAACATGGACGTTTTGGGGGTTCTCAATTTGGGCGATTTAGCCCAGGCTTTCTCTAAAATGGGAATGTTTCCGGTTTTTGATCTCGCATATTATATCGTGTCCATACTCTACCTCAAGTACGAAGCAGGTAAGTTCAGCACACTGCTTGCAGGATAATGGGATTTCAATGTACGCTACGGTACGGTAGGCTACCGTAGTATTCACAACGTACGGTACCGTACGTTAGTAGTTTGGGGGTGTTGAGGTGCTTTTTTATCATACGGTAAGCCTACTTGATAGTACGGCAGGATACCGTATTTCTCTACAGTAGGCTACAATACCGTATCGTACACCGGAATAATTTTCATAGATATTATTATGCATAATTATTCCGGCTAGTTACACATGTTAAAAATCGAATTATTTTTAATTGTACCTTATGTAGACCTGCCGTAACAGCACGGTAGCTGGGTGAATTTCTTTTTTTAGGCTACCGTACAAGTATTTGAGCTAGAAGAACATTCACAATTGAGGATTAACCTATGCAGTTTTGCTTAATTCATACATCTTTCCTAAATTGTATGAATTGTACCGGTACGGTGTGTGTTTCTTTATAGAACGTACAGTAGAGGATCCTGACATTTGAGTTGAGCCGCATTAGCAGCCAAGCAATAAATAGAAATAGACCGAAATAGATTATATGTCTTCATGTGTACACTGTACTGTAGACCTAATGTATAAATTAGACATGTACAAGACCAGTAGATTAATGTAGCCCATATTCCCTGTTAATTTAGATCACATTAAGTCCTGGTAGGAAAAATACGTTGTATTCAAACTGTTACATTAGATAATGCTTTTCCCAAGCAACAACGTAGCCTTGTAAATTCCGTTAATGACGCAAGAGCGTCTACTACGACGTGCATGGTCACTGCTTGTTTAAAAATGGCATTCAAACATTTTTGTATAACATTTTGTTTTGTTTTGTTTTGTTTTGTTTACAGCATATTACAGTTAAACTAGGCAAATTTAGATCTAGGCTACATGCTTTTATGTACTTTTATGTATTAAAATGGCAGAAAGGTGATGTAAGCATAGTAGGACTACAACTAGTGATAGTTGCAAATTAGGACTACATACCATGTCTGGCAATTGTTGTAGTGGACGATACACATTTTTAATGAATGTCAAAGCATCATGGTTGCAGGTTAGAAACCTCACAGGCTTCTCCAAGAGTTGGTTATATAGCAAAACAAGACTGGGTCCAGACCCTTGTTTATAACTCTATTATTAATAAGATGTACTGCATGTTGTACTAATGCAGGTAAGGACTTAAAGCTCATTGTTTACTTTAAACGGTGAACAATGAGCTCACATCTCTATATGCAATATTGTTTACGATTATGCATTAAATGTTTCAGGCATAACATTTAAATAAATTAATATGCAGTAGTTTCTAAAGTAAGTAAAATATAAACTACTTCTGAAAAACTCTTTGCAGCAGTGAAAACTATTTGTTCCACAGTTTGCTATTGCCTGTGCGCACATACAGTATATTCTGGTGCAAAGAGGGGATGTGACTGTAGTTTCTGATGCACATTATTGTGGAAGAGCAGAGATATTGGTTGACACTGAAAGTGAGGAGACCAAAGAAGGTGTGGCCGGGTGGGGTCAAAGTTTAAGTCAGGCCCAACAGTTGCAAGGGAAGAGAGCTGCATGTATTTATAGGATGACATTTCTTGAGATCAGATTGCCTTTAAAGTGTGCGCTAATCGCGCCACAATGTTGACGCCCACCTGTTCCTGGATATCTCCCAGTGTACCAGCAGAAATAGGATTTGGTAACACACATGATTTACAGTAGTCCTTCTATCTTCTGGTTGTTCAGTTGGCATGCACATTTACTTCATATCAAAATTACCTTTATTAATTTACTAAATGCTTAGTTCTGTAATTTTGCCATCGCTGTAATGTAGCAGACACACTAGAGTGTTTGGTTATGATAATATGGGTTTCAAAGGTGTGCACTCTGGTCAAACATGTTTGGAGGGCAATAGAAGAAACCACACCCATTTATATACAGAATGTACATAAAAACAGTCAGTGAGGTATCCCTCCCATGTAAAGAACAATGTGTGTGCTGCCGCGTCTGTTTTGCAGGCTCAGTGGAGGTGTCTCGCAGAAGTCCCGTGGCCTCATGGCTTTGTGCCATGCTCTACTGCTTTGGGAGCTATATCCTGGCAGACATCATGCTTGGGAACAGCCCTCTGGACTATTTCCAATACAACAGTCACATCCTCCTGGCCTCAGCTGTCTGGTGAGAAAGTTGTATGAATGTACTTGGTTTTCACTGACTGCAGTCTATAAGGTTGTATGTGCTAAAGCAATATTTCTCAAACTTCAACCACATTCCCCAAACTATATATTGTTAGGGTGTATTGCTTCTTCTGTTGTTTATTTTTTTTACATTTCTTTTACCAGGTACATCTCAATCGATCTTATTTGCTCGGAATTTTGAGCTATTAAGATTAAGTAAACTACATTAAAAGTATATAATACTGTATACCAATGTAGACTAATGCTAGATCTTTATTATTATACTAAAATTAGAATACATATTATTTAACCAATTGATTACTATAAGTGTATGAAAAACAGGGTAATGATATATTATGACATCCTCATAGGTATAAATCTTCTCACCATTATCATTCTACTTATTGCACACACACAGGTACCTCATCTTCTTTTGCCCACTGAACCTCTTCTATAAGTGTGTGGCCTTCATGCCCGTCAAACTGGTGCTGGTTGGTCTTAAGGAGGTTGTGCGTACACGCAAGATCGCAGCTGGTGTCCACCATGCCTACCACACCTACCACCACGGCTTCTTCATCATGGTGATTGTCGGCTACGTCAAAGGTTTGCATCCCCCATCCCAGAACAGTGTTTTTAGTCAGACAGAGCCAGTCTTTACTTATTTAAAGTATGGGACACAACGCTGTCTACCTGTGTCAATAACCGTCTACTTCACTACGGTTACTAGTATGTATTGTAATTAGTAAATAAAGCACTGCACTAGCGTAGCACTGGAAATTACAGATACAGATTTGTGTGACAATGCTAACAGCCAATGAAAATCGACTTTCTCACTTCCGGAAAGTCTGTCGAGGTTAAACGAGTGTAGAGTATCAGACGTTCAGCACAGAGTTACTTATGTGTGATGTAGTGCTTATCGACAGAAGAGGCGGAGCTTACTGTTCTCTCAATGTCCGTGTGCCAGCCTTTTTGAAAGCAAAGAGGGAAATCCAGAAGGAAGAGCAAGAGCTTTTGTGTTTTTGGCCTCTTTTTTCCTTTTCTATTTTTATCTTTGCAGGGTCTGGTGTTGCTCTCATTACCAATTTTGAGCAGCTGCTTCGTGGCGTGTGGAGGCCTGAGACCAATGAGATCCTGAACATGTCATTGTACGTATGTGTTTAGAACCCCCAGTACAACAAGTGTTTCTAAAGTTAAATGTTATTTCTTGCATGTTTAACTAGTTTAAAATATACAACGAAAAAACAACCACCTTTACTCTTGTTTGATTTAGCGGTATCAATGCAATCTATGTCTAGATTATAAATACATTTTAAAAAAACATTGTGATGACTGGTTAAATTGTGCTTTCAGCCCTACTAAAGCCAGTCTGTATGGAGCCATTCTGTTCACCCTTCAAGAAACCCACTGGATCCCTGTGTCCAAAGGCATCCTTATCTTGGTCTTCACCCTCTTCATGGCCACATCCAAGGTGACTACTTTATTTTACTTGTGTCTACTGTGCTGATTTGAAACCATAAATAACAAATAAATCCATTCAGACCTCATATTATTTATACATAATATGAAAGGATTTACCTTTGTCACCTTCCAATCTTGCCAGGTGTTCATGACGGCGCGCCACAGTCACGGCTCCCCCTTTGCCTTCATTGAGTCCTGGGTGTGTCACTTCCTCTTTGGCTCCTCTGTGTGTGGAGAGGAGGACCACCACAGTACACCTCCTTACCCCTCCTCACCTCTCAGAGGCAGGGAGGACCTGAGTGAGGGCACCCGCAAGAGGAAGGCCAAGAAAGCTGAGTAGGATGGTACAGTTCTCTAGTGAAGAGGGAGGGGGGAGTCCTCCCCATCCACAAACTGTACATGACCTCCCTTCACGGCCAAGACATGATGGGCTTTCCCATTCTTTACTAAGGAAGGGGTCAGTTTGACATCTAACAAATGTTGTCCTTTCTATTAAAGCAAATCAGTGCTTTCTGCCTGTCACAGTATGAGGACTCTGTTAATACCATGACATGTTTTACAAGTAAGACATCAGCTCAGCCAGCAAATATTGGTCTACATAATGAATTAATCTTTCAGCGAATACCTGTGTCCATCGGTTTGCAGTGATCCATGTTCTAGGACAAAAGAGGATTTTGGAGGTTCCTCCACAATGGGTATTTCTTGGTTTCAGTCACTGCTCAAACCTTATTTCAGAAAGAAAAAGAAAAAGAAAAAAGCACAGCTTGACTAATAATCAGAAAATAACATGTGAATAAAGCATTACTGCATTTTTTACATATACTGTAGATAAAGAAAACTTTAAATACATCTTTTCTTGTAATAAAGTCATGATGAAAGTGATACTCTATGTGGGAGGCCTTACATTTACTTACTTCGCTCTGGTTGTGACATACAGTACATCAATATTAGCATATTCTGCTATTTTGCCAGACTAAAATAAGTATGTTAACAAAGATGTCATAATATAGTAGCCTACATTAGGGTGGATGTAATAAAGTACCCATATACATTTTAATCAAAACCTAGGAATGTTATAAAAGTATATTACATAACACTGAAGCTCCCAGCAGTAACAGGAAATGGCTGAGGTCAATTTGAGGTTATTAGGAACCTCTGGCACTAGCAATAAACCTTTGAAGCATAGGCAATAAACCCTCTCTGATGACCTTTACAGGAGGTCATGACAAGTGACCTCCGCTTTTAGTCTCAACAGCAGTGGGAGAGATGAACCAGCATTCCCTGCATTTCCTCCATCATCCAGTAGTACAGAAATTATTAAGTAACATATAACCACTATACTTTTATCTATAACATATAATATCTATGTAATTTAATGACATGCCGTTCTATAAAGTATCGATGTCGTGCCACTTTTTGAGAACAATATTTACAGCAAATAGAAACATATAATTTCACCCCACTCTGAGTGGTGTCTATTTTTACAGGAGGCAAGGAACCTAATTCCTCAGGCAATCCCATTCTGTATATATTTCCAGTCAAATACTATGGGGAGATTTCCAAGTACTGACAAGGCAAGGGGCCAGAATAGTGTAAAAGTTATGAGAGTCTATCAAGGTTATTCTCTATATGGTAGGGCTGAGGTCTTCCTGATTCATGCATGTAATGATTCCATCTGCTGTCTTCATTACTGGCAACCAGGATATGCAAAACACACTCATGCACAAATACACACATTAGACGTTAACACACTTTTCATAAAGGTAAGAGATTATATGGAAGGCAAATGTATAGCCTGCTGGGACAAACACATTTTAAAAAATTTAATTCAATTCAATTCTAAAAGAATTCTAGCTTCTAATACAAATGAACTACCTATCCAAACAAGCAAACAATTGAACAATCAACCAGACAAACCACATACTGTATTGTATGTGGTGTCAACTAGTAGGCTTACACATTTTGACTATACAATGACCATAGTTGAGCCACAGCAATAATGCAGTAGTTAATATTATGAAGTCAAAAACCTAAGCATTCTTTCTCTTTCCTGGAACATTTGAGAATTCAAGGTTCCAGAGAAGGTTTTGGGCTGTCTCTTGTGATGTCAGCTAAGGGGGGCTTAAAAAGCAGCCAGGAGAGAAGAGAAGTCAAACGCTGCTGGAATTCAACCTGAGAGGAGCTGGACAAAGAAAGAAAGTGTGGAACTCAGCAAGCCTCAGCACATCCTTGAGTGGAGATTCTTTACCAAAAACAGGAGTTTTAGATACTGTATATGTAATCATGCTACAGTTCCTATTGTTTATTAGTGCACTATGTACTGCTGCAGGGCAGAGAGGTAAGTGGACATATTCAGTATACAGTTATATAACATCAACTTTTAAGCACTTTATTTTGCAAAAGTAGATGATACATAAGTAATAGTGCAGCAACAAGTGAAATAATACTGGTCATACGATACTGTTCATATTCCTTGAGTTGAAGCTTAATAGATTTTAACCATTTCTCCATTCTTTATGTTTACTGGTCGAGGATTCAGTATTGAAGGTTCTGGGAGGTGTGTCGTGGATTGGGCTATTTAGTGCTTCTGTGGTGTCGTCTCTGGGGTTCCTCTAATGGTGGCGGCATGGTGGTGCATGGTTGGTGGGCTGGATTATGGGTGGG
>JAODLL010005488.1:0-10510 GCA_026546735.1 Forbesichthys agassizii
TCCTAGGGACTAATTTCCCTGTCGGTTAAATGAAAGTTAGAATTTAGACTCGTTGATTAGTCTGAAAATACAAAAACACCCAGAAAACAGTCCAAATTGATCTCGATCAGGCTCAACACTGTCAGCGTGTGCACAGGTTACAGGTCTCTCTCCCTACCTGCACTTGTGGATTGGCTGTTTTGTGTCAGTGGGTAGAGATCACGTTTTAGCTTTCCCTCTATCCTCATTTAAATCCAGATTTGTTTGATATTAGTTTCTTTCGGATAAGTTTCCACAGTCGCCAGCAAGTGGCAACATCAAAGTTTACCGTTTTTAGAGTTGTCCCCGCTCCCTTGCTACTAAGAACCAGGAACACGTTAAATCAAGCGCTACCAACTCTACTTGCAGCGTCAACAGATTGTTTTGTGTGTTTCATGTGCATGCTTGAGGCTGGAGAGACTGACTGAGCCACTACTTTAAAAAAAAAAAAGTTGAACCAACTAGTATTTATGGTGCAGACTAGTTAGACCAATTTTGAGAGGTGGTCCATGTAAGCTTGTGAATGAGATTCTTGTCCAGTCCTCTTGTAAAGACACTCAAGATGCCATTTAGCAACCCGTAGCGCAGGGATGTACCGGGGGCAGTGTGGGTAAAGGGGACTGAGCGGGTTTTGAGGGGAGCGAGGGTATCCAGAGAGGAGCAAAGGCAGTCATTGTAGTGAGTGGTGAGTTCCAGGGGGAACAGAAGCGGGACAGGGGTAGATGTCAATCACGTTCATGATTTCAATAAAATGTAAATATTTGTTATGTTTATAAATTTGATGGTGCGGTTACGTCATTGTTTTGGGAGGGGGGCATATATTTCGAATGATATTGGTTTGTGGGCAGATATGGGGAGGTGTCCCTCAGTAACATTGTTAGGAGAAACACCAGTGGAGCAGACTAGATCAATAATGTGGCCTTTCTTGTGAGCTGGGAAATTCATATTCTGGGTGAAATCCATGTCTTCAAGTAACAACATGAAATCTGCAGCGAATGGACAGCTACCTGTTCTGTCAACATGAATATTAAAATCACTCACAAGCAGTACATTGGGACACTTGGCACAAATAAAATTAAAGTGAGGACAATTCTGTTATAAACATGTCAGTTAGTTTCGGAGGTCTGTATATAATTAGAACAATCAGAGATTGGGAGCCAATCAATGAAAAATTGACCCATCCACCTATATAGAGTATGTAGGAACTAGCCTGTGAAGGCTCGGCAACAGAAGTCAATAGAATCTCAACATGTGCCAGAAGGTTAATCTTGCATTCCCACAAGGGGTGGAAAGGGTAGTGTAGTTTTGCCTGCTTCCATGGTAACCTGAAAAAACTTTTTTTTATTTGAAGGTTCTATTTTAAGCAAGAATATAGCCGCAACAACTATTTTCTATGTAATGATAAAGTGGCGTAATTGGATCCTAAGCAGATAATAGCTTCACACTCCCTTAGTGTGTTGTAATTGGAGCTCTTCTTTTGGTTTTGTGTGTGTGTGTGTGTGTGTGGCCGTGTGTCACAAAGCATTTGTCTTGGTCTGAGATGCCGATGCTGTACTATAGGGCTGCACGATTAATTGTAATAAAATTGGGGGTGAGATAATCTATTTATCCGGAATTGTGCAGCCATCTAGTGGCACAAAGTCATGTAGAACCACTTAAATGTTAATTTGTAAACTAAGCTTGCATGGAGACAGTGGATAAAAATCATACATGCTTGCTTACTTTCTATTTGTTAAGGGCTATACTAATGTTGAAATCTAATTCAGCTAAAACAAGTGAGATTTGGCACCTATTTCTACATTTTTCACCTCTGTCCTATCCTCCCACTCAGATACTGTAGCCAGGCAAGTATTACAAAAGCATCTCAACTGTGTGTGTAGGGTAAGGAGCAGGAGCACACGTTCGTCTTCAGGATGGACCACCCCAAGGCCTGTAAACACCTGTGGAAGTGTGCCGTGGAGCACCATGCCTTCTTCAGACTCCGTGGTCCTGTGGAGAAGAATGCTGCTCGCGCCAGCTTCATACGCATGGGCTCCCGCTTCAGATACAGGTGACAGAAACACGTGAACGCTGCTGGGACCAGACACGCGCTGTGGAGGTCAGCTCAAATCTAGCTTTAATAGCTGCAGTAAGGGTGTTCACAAATGGTTTGCTTGTGCATTATACTTGGCCTGGTGTAACCAGACCAAATATTTACTTTGTGACTAAGGTCATTGCCTCCTACTGGGCTTAGACATCTGATTAGACATTGGTTAATATTGAAACTATTGGATGGCGTCTAATAACCGCCGTGGCTACAATTCTTTTGATCGCCTCTTGTAGTTCTACCACCATTTCGAAATGTGCTTTGACCCGCCCTGATTGGTCCAGCATTGGTGGTTGTGAAGATGCTAATGCAAACAGGGTTTCCAGACTATAATCTCAGCGAAAATTGATCTGAGAGAAATAGTCAGGCAGAGCCAGGCTACAGTATACTAAACATTTAAAGTGTCTATTTGCTGTTAAGGTTCCTAATGACTGACTAGATTGACAAATTGTCAGTTCTGCAGAATTGCCTAGCCTCTATTAACACATGGATGGCTGACAATGTTTTGCAATTAAACTCTGACACATCTGAGATAAAGATCTTTGCCCCTGACGATATAACCCCAAAGATTAGATAAGCTTTGGGATTTCTATCGGCCACTGTTTCAGGGAATTTAGGGAATTTGGGTGTTGTTTTCGACAGCTATGTGTTTTAACAGTCATGTCAAATATGTGGTTCGTTCCTGTTTCTTCCATCTCAGGAACATTGGCAAAATTAGATCAGTGGTCTCAAAAAAATGAAATGGAAATGGTAGTCCGTGCTTTTATTTCATCACATAACTGCAATGCACTGTACACCTGTTGAAATAAATCGACCATGGACCGACTACAGGTTGTTCAAAATGCACCTGCTAGGCTTTTAACTGGGACTAAACGTCGAACACACATTACTCCTGTGCTTGAGGCCCTTCATTGGCTTCCTATCAGTTTTAGAGTCAATTTTAAAATCTTGGTCATTACCTACAGAGCCTTGCAGGGTCAAGCACCTATTTACATCTTGGATGTATTACATCCAAACACTTGTGGTCAGTCCCTGAGGTCCTCTTCCCAAAAGCTTTTAATGGTTCCAAGAACACATTTTAAGACTAGAGGTGATTGTGCATGTGGTGTGGTGGCACCAAGACTATGGGAACTCTCTCCCTTTAGACTTGAGAGCCTTAAATTATGTTTGCTGCTTTTAAAAAAAACAGCTCAAGACACATCTTTTTCGGCAAGCTTTTAATTAGTTACATAGTGTTAGGTTTTTGTTTTACAGTATATTATAATGTCCTTTTATTTAATTTGGTGTAGGATTTTATTTATTTGCATTGCTTTTACTGTACAGCACTTTGTGACCTTTGTCTGTGAAAGGTGCTCTATAAATACACTTTACTTACTAATGTTGTGTGCCATGTGAGTGAGTCAAAATTAGTTGGATAAACATTGGAAGTCTGCCTCCCTTGCTCTCTGTGATATTGGATATTGGTTCACAAGGGTTTGGAGGGTTTGTTGTTTGTGTGAGAGAGGCACCTGAATGGGCACAAAGTTCAATTAGCTGGTCTGTCATGTTTACTGTGCATAGTGAATGTACTGCATTGCATTTGGAAAGATGTGGCTGTGTAATGGTTGAAAGTGTTAGTATGTAGTAATAACTGATCCTGCTTTTCATGTTTGTGTGGAATTCCAGCCAGTGCCATATTGTCCTGTTACTAGTGGAAATAGCGTATGAGACAACCAAGGCCAATACAGCTCACCAATAGTATCTCTTTGTGTCCTGTTACCAGCGGAAAGACGGAGTACCAGACGACCAAGGCCAATAAAGCTCGCCGGTCGGCCTCTTTTGAGAGGAGACCTAGTCGACGCTATTCCAGAAGAACCATGCAGAACAGAGGTGACGTTTGCAACACAATAAGTGCCATGCGTACACATTAATGCTTTAGAAAAGGACAACCTTGCCATCTTCACGCACAGACTTACAGATCCAGTACATTGTAAGACACTAATCTCTCTTATCTCACTAATCTCTTTTTTTTTTTTTACAGGACCATTCAGACCCCAACAGTGAGTACAAAAATATCTGAACATAGTTTTAGGTGACATGACCTGTTGTTGTAGGCGATTAATTCTACACTAGTGTTCATAGATGTGTCATAATAACTGTGATTGTCAATGCTACACCTGAATCAAATTGTTATTGTACTTACTGTAAACTTGACAAGCGTACAGTAGTTTGATTGTATCCCTGTTTAAATGTCTGCCCAGGGCTGTGTCTTCAGCTAGTCCACACAACAATGGGATCAGCCTCAGCAAAGAGAACAAGGTAAGGAACCAACTAGCAACTCGCATACTGTACGTTCTATAAAAAACGGGTCCACTGTGTAACTGTTAATGCAAATAGAAAGCCCCTGGCAATAGTGGGTGACAGCAATGTTAGCTTGTTTTCAGAGTTACTACTTAGACAAACAGTTACAGAAATCAGTGGAACCAGTGCCCTTAGAGAGACAGAGCCTGTTTGAAGGCCCTGTTAATCTCTCTCATTTAGTCCCATTGTAAATCCATGTTGGGGCATGCTGACATCACACAGCTAAGGGGGCTACTCTTTTAAAACCTCAACTCTCTCTCTCTCTCGCCCGCCCGCCCACCCACCTTGCTCCAGGCACCATTTCAAAGAGGTACCTGGTCAGGCCTCTCTGTGGTTAGCCCCACCCCTACTTGTGGGCCAATGGAGATTGGGGCTTTGCCCAGAAGTCCAGGAGTGGAGAAAAGGAGGTGGGTGATTGGATACTAACACTCATAGATTATTTACATGTTCATATATAAAAATTGTAAGAACAGTGTCTTTAACAAGCCACTGCGCCTCCCCCCCCCCCCCCCCCTCCCGACTGCTACGGTAGCCTAGCAGTTACTGTATCAAAAACTAGATATACAGATTTGGTCACCTGCAATATGTTGAACATTATACTTTTACTTACGGTTTGTGTACTGGCTATCAACATCAGTTCCTTAGCTTGTATATTTTGCTGAATACTATGTAGGTGGCCGTATCCTCATAGGGGCGTTACCAAACAAAACTGTCTGCAGTAATTTACGTAAATTACGCACTCTTATTCGGCTGTTTCTCCACCTCATTTCCTTCTATGGCCAATAAAGACCAGGGAGTTAACAGTCCACGTTGAAAGCCGCAAAACTTATCAGTGGCACATTGACATTTCTGATGCTAAAAACAACTAGAAATACTTGGTTTTCATGGAATGAGTCATTTAATGTTTTCCGGAGCTGTTTCCTGTTTGTTTGGAATCCCTGATATCTGGAGTCATAATTTCATGACTTAGTAAATGACACAGCACAAGTGACCTATAGACCATGTAATGGCTGGAGAGTGCACTAGTTATCCAGGTGTGTCACATATGGTATTAGCACGGCTTATCCACTGATCATCCCTCCTCTTAGTAATTTCACACACACACACCTATATCTCTCAATCACATACATGGAAAATAAGTATTGAACACGTTACCATTTTTCTCAGTAAACATATTTGTAAAGGTGCTATTGACATGACATATTCACCAGATGTTGGTAACAACCCACCATCAACACATATATGGATATAAAAAGGACAATTTAATTAAATATTTTATAATTGATTCCAATGGGAGCACTGCGTTTTTCCAGGCTTCTAAAAACTGCAGCAGTGTTGCGTGGCACCGAGTGCTTCTTTTCACGCCAAGCACCGAGTGTTTCATTTTTTTTTATATCCGACTACGCAGACAACGACAACAACTATGGAGAAGTTAATAACTGTCTAATTATATTCCCGGACTACCACTTTACCAACACAAAAATATATTGTAGGCTATAGAATATTACAAATTAAATTGGTTTGATACATATGAATTACACACAGATTCTGTATCATAGCAACCAAAGAGTCTCAGCTGAAAAAAACGCTGCGCTTTCAAAAGAGCTTCCTAGCTCTGCCACTTGGGCTTTTTTAGCAGAGCGGCCAGTGTTTTCAGCTGAGAAAAAAAAACATGGAGGCTTAGGTGTAGCACCTAACACATTTTAGCTGTATACATATTGTGTGTATCATTTACATGAGTGCTTATTAAGGAGAAGAACAAACTGGTACTTATTATTACAGTTTGTTTTTCTCATCCAAGTATAGAGGTGTGCTTCTGTATGTACACACATGTTGTGTGATAAAGCTATTAGCATTTGTTTATTCTAGTTTTGTCTGAAACGAGACTTAAAATACATGTATGCAGTTTGGATGATGGTTCAGTTTGAAAGTGGAAAACACATACGGGCAAAGGTTAATCTTTGTCAGATTTCATGACTGATTTAATAGATTTTCCCCTGATTTCACATGAGGTCAAACGGCATAATATTTGCTTAGTTATTAAGGTAAACATATTATTTGATGATCCAATCAAATAATTGTAACAATAATAACATGGCATGATTTTAGAACACATGCACTTAATTGCTGAAGTGAACTACCTACCTGAATGGTCATTGGCCACTTGTTCCCTTACCAAATGTTTCCTAATGGACGGCTCCCACACAATCATCAGAATGATACAGGACCTGTGTTCAACTTATTCTAAGAGTGTAGGTCTTCTTTTAATAATAATGTAAATCTCTTATCTGTTGTTTTGCTTGTTGAATAAAAGGCTGGCTCAGTATTTTAGACATTAGTTCAAGGCTACAGTAAGACAGCTAATTAGTTGTTTCCAGAAAGGTGTGTCTGTGTGTGTGAGAACCAGAATACCCTTGGAAACGTGACCCTATAAGATGGTGTCTGTGTAGAACACATGTGCAGTACACATACAGTACTGTATAGGCAGATAGTATGGAGGCAGATGAAAAAGGCCTAATGCAGATACATTACACAAATAAACATAAAGATGGACAATATGAAATTATAGGTGTGCTGTGTGCAGACACAGTTGAAGAACAAACTAGCAAATGTCTTTGACCATCTATAGTGCATTTTGTTCTTATTTTCTCCTGAACGTATATCTTGGGTTCTCATTTCTACTGTTCTCTAGTGAGTTTCTATCCCATATGGATTACTGAGAACTGATGGGGCTGTTTTCAAAATTGTGATATTGAAGAAATAAATTACTTGCTCTGAGCACATTTTGTGTAAATGTGTGGTAGCTAAAATCATTATTTTTAATGTGTATTATTGTGTGTGCTTATTGGTGTGTGTGTGTGTGGTTTTAATCTCCCCCTCTAATAAACTAGTGTTTTTCCTGTGTGTGCTTCCAGTATTAAGATGTACTGAGGCTGACTGTGTCTTGTCAGGAGACAGGCCAGGTATGTAAGAATCATCCTATCAGCTTTGCTATAGCTCGTGCCTAAACCAATCAGCCTTGGCGCAGTAAGCGTGCTTTAGGTTTCTGCTTCTGGGATCAGTTTCTTCTGCAGTGAAATCCTCTGCTGAGATTGCAACTGTGTCTACTGTACTAATTGATTAGCATGCGCCATCAACCTATATTATTTGGTCCAGGGAATCATGTCTTTCTGCATATCATGTTGTGACCTTGGAATTGATTTTAAACCAGAATTGTTTTAATGACCGGGGTGCCCCTGCGGCTTTGGGTGTGCCTCTTTGTGTGTGTGTGTGTGCATTTGGGAGTCTTTCATTCTTTACAAATTATATTTAGCAATGCTGTGGCTAGCATGAGCCCGGCTTTCCTGTTCATCAAATCAATCATACCCACCATAACCACCCCTTCTGTATCTGTTAGCATTTTGACAAGGTGCTACTGGATGCCCTATTATATCATGGATGGTGGTATTATTTCATGAACATAGGTGATGTAAAGGATTTTTGTTATTTCTTTATTGAATGGTTGTACGTGACACCAGGTCTATTGTACTGTCAATATACTAAACATTTTAAATGTATTTCAGATTTTTCAACTTTAAGCTCAGACGTGTAGCACAAGCAAAGCTATTGACGCCATTTCTAGTTCATGGTGCAAATCTAGGAAAATATTGTTTTAGATTTACATTGCTGGATATTGTATAACCATTAAGATGCTTGCCCATCAATGACATTGAATAAGGGCTATTGTACATACTTATACAATGTCAATCCTGTAGAAACCCCCCAATATTCCCGGTATTGGATAATATGGCGTGAGTCACAGTAGATTTGATTTTATGCCTTTTTTTTCCGGTACCCTTCATTTAATAATGAGAAGCCTAATGCATGCTGTTTCCTAATAGCTTTTGGAGAAAGAATACCCCCTTCCCCCAAGTTCCCTCGAATCATTGTAGTAGCCTTTAAAATATCTTTATTTATTCATGGTCAACCTGACATTCCTTAAATTCTATCCGTCAGAGGCATGTTTGTGTTAAGCGTGCCAGTGGCCTTATTGTGTGGAGACCCAACAGACAAAGGCTCGTTACTGATTTCAGGGTTGGGATCCACATTTGTGAGCAACAAGGGCCCTCCTCCATTGATAGAGCAGTATTTCTATCCACACAGATACAATTGTTGAGTTCCTGACTGTGAATTCTACATTAAGGGAAAACTTTTCTGTTATCTTAATTCTGAGCGTTTGTTTTCAAACAAGTGTAATAGTTTGTCAGATATGTGTTCAGATGGCAAACTATTACACTGGTTTTCAATCAAAAACACCATAATTATCATAGGATGATTAAATGATGAGGCAGCATTTTTCAGACATTCCCCGTATCAGTTACCTGTGTGGAGTGCTGTTTAGATGTTTGTTGGTTCCATGGAAGATAACCTAGTCAGTCAGCCCAGCCAATATGGATGGCACAAATGGAATGTGTTTTGTGTTAGTGCCCGCAACCCCTCTTTAAAACCCCACTATAGATTTTGCATGGAAGCCCCTCCCACCCCTCACTCTTGTCCTGATACATTTAGTTTTCTAAGTATCTAAATCATCTACTGCATGGCTACATCTGCTAACCAGTAACAAACAATTCAAAGGCTTGTCTAACACACACACTTGAACAATTACAGTGGATAATGTCAAGATCTAAAGCATCCCAACAAACCATTAATACCAGGCAGTGCATGCATAGAACCAGATTGTGTGCCATTAAATTTGCCGCATGTCATTTGAATGAAACCAGAAGTGATCAGCTTTTATTGCAAATGGTGAATGGAACAAAACCATGACGACATCTTCACCTATGTGGCACCTCTACCCCTCTCCCGTACAGTACTCTGCTGTGCCCTGCTTCTGTTGTGCCCTGCAGATCTCTCTCCCGGCTACCCTGCGATGTGTCCTGTGTGTGTATCTCAGCTGTGATCTCTCAAGCTATCTCTGCATCTCTCGGCCTCTTTCTGCATCCCCCCCCCCATTTCTCCCTTGCCGCGGCTACCTCCACGTCTCCCCCCGCAGACACGACCCCACGCCCTCGCTCAAGTCGAGCCACCGTGTCACAACAAGTCTGTGTGTGTGTGTTGCGTGTGGAGTGGCGAGAAGGGACATACTGCATGTGGCACGGTGGCTTATTCACAAGCCTCCCACCGACAGGGCTGAAACCTTTCCAGACCTCCGTGGCCTTTTTCTTGCCTTCCCCCAACGTATCTTCTTTAATGCAATGCGCTGCAGCTCCTAACACAAGCACACGACAGGCAGCTCCGCGTATTGGTGGAAGACTGAACGTTAGCTGGTACAGTACAATAGAAAGCGCTGTGAAACTTACTTCTATTGCCAGGGGGCTTCCCAAGGTGTCACGCCCATGCCATTGCTCACTGCAGCGGGAAAAACAATAGACAGTATAGTAGAAGATGAACAATACAGGGGAAATACATTATTGTGTGGCCTGATTGCATGTGTTAGCTTGCAGTCCAAATCCTACATGAAACAATGATGTTATCGGCGTTCTACTGCTTCAGCCTTGTTTGCCTGCTACCCCATGTAAAGCTCCCCTCGGGACGATACCCACCCACGCCTTTACGTTTAATGTGGCGGTCTTCGTTCTGCCTCGGCCTTTCTTTGCCTTCTTTCTTTGCCTGCTTCCATCATCTGTCCTTCCAGTTGTCACCTCACACTCCCAGGCTACTCCCCCCACACCCCGCCCACCCCCCCCCCCCCCCCCGACCCCGTCACCCCCTCCCCGTCACCCCTACGCTCCGTAGTTGGCACAGTGTTCCGGGGCACAGCTCACCGCTCCTCTGGGCTGGGACCCTCCTCCGCCCACCACCACCCTAGACCCAACAGCTGGACTCTTCCTGGACAGGGCCCGCGGCGGCGCGGCAGATGAACGTCGAGTGTCTGAGCCGCCGAGCATCCGTGGCGCACACACAGTGGCCACGCCTGGCCTGACCATCACCCCTTCATGCGGCTTCCAGGCCTGGCCTCATGCTAGTGCACAATGACGCTAACGCACCCCCCTTCCCCACCTTCCCAAACCTTCTCCACACTTTTGT
>JAODLL010005489.1:0-10510 GCA_026546735.1 Forbesichthys agassizii
TATTATTATATAATAATAATAATTTATTATTATATAATAATAATAATAATAATAATAATAATAATATTATATATTTCATATATAATATATGTATTATTATTATATAATAATAATAATAATAATAATAATTATTATTATTATTATTATTATTATTATTATTATTATATATAATATAAGCCCACCCCACACAGACACACACATTGCAGTCCTAGCCTACATACTGTATCTAGTATGTACCTACTGTAAATACCACCTCTCACAGTAATGCCACACCTTCCAGAGGATTATTCAGCTGCCCAATACAGTATGCCTTTGTTATGTGCTGAGCAAGCATTATGGGGTTCCCATCAGTGCTTTCATAGCCAGGGTAAGAGAGTAATGTCTAAGCTAGTTTCTAAAGTTGTATTATTATTATTATTATTATTACTATTAGCAATAATGTATTATTAAGAGTATTGTTAAGAGTCTCGCTCTGTATTTTTCTGAAAGTCTCTTTCCTCTTTTGTATTTTTGTCAGGAGAGGGACGGCCCACGGCTCTTCATTCCCTCTCGGCCCCAAGCCGTTCGCTGGAGGGCATCTCGGAAGGCTTCGCGGAGACCACCGCCGGGCGACCTAATCCCTCGGAGCCCAAGAAGAGGGGGTCAGGGCAGGCGGAGTATGACTTTGAGGGGGCGCTGGAGGACGGAGAGCCCACCGAACAGGACTACCAGCAGGCCCAGCGGGTGGAGACTTACATGATGGGCCTGATCAACCGGCGGGCGTTGCCCCAGCGACCGCCCAAGCCCTCGCCCCGCACCAGCCTGGCCCACGACGCCAGGGCCGACGCCAGGGCCGACGCCAGGGCCGACGCCAGGGCCGACGCCAGGGCCGTCACCGTGGCGCGGCAGGGCAGCCTGTGCCGTAAGGAAGAGCTCACCTCTCCCGGCCCCGGTCCGGAAGCCCCGGCCCCTCCGCAGCCGGATCCGGAGCGCTACGCAGGACTTGGTGAAGACCCCCAGGGTTCCCCGGGTTACCACAACCTCCACCAGCTCCAGGCCACCGCCCAGCTCCAGCCGTGTCACTACCCCAGGCCCAGGCAGCCGTCTGGGGCCGGCACGCCCCGCTGCGCCCCTCTGCCGCCCCCGCACGATTCCAACAGTAACAGCGAGCCCGATTCGCCGCCGCCGCACTTCCACCACGGCTACCCCGCCTCAAACCCCCCGCCGCCTCACGCACGGCCCTCCTGTTCCCACGGCGACGAGCAGCAGATGGTCAACGCAGAGTACGTGCCCGCGCAGCCCTGCCGGGCGTCCACCCGGGCCTCCGCTCACCACCACCACCACCACCACCTCCCCAGCGCTTCCTTCCCCGCCCACAGGGGCGCCGCCGCAGGGCCCAAGCCCAGCCGGGGCACTTACTCCCCGGAGAGAGGAGCTGGAGCCGCCCAGCATCCGGAGCAGCTCCAGCACGGAAGGGTCAGCAGGGGGGGACCCCGGAAGTGCCGCGCGGCCGAGGACCGTGCAGGAGGAGGAGGAGCCTCTGCCACATCTGCCGCCGGTGTCGCCAGGAAGCAGGGGAAGAAGGCGTGCCGGTCGCAGTCGGAGAACAGCCTGCAGAGGGCCACGCCTCCGGAGCGCAAGTACAACACCGCGGAGCGCGACGGGGCAGGGAGCGGGAGCGGAGGAGGAGGAGGAGGAGGAGGAGGTGGTGGAGGAGGAGGCCGCAGCGGCCAGCCCAGGAGCAAGAAGCCGCAGCAGCAGCAGCCGGGCGGCGTCATAGTCAGCGGGAGCCACCGCCGCTGGAGGTCCACCCTGGAGCTGAGCCAAGACGAGGCTGAGCAGCAGCTGCCGCCTCCCGCCGCCGCGCCCTCCGCTGGCCAGAGGGAGCACTGCGGCCGCCGGGCCCGCAAGACGCGCCCGCCCGCGCCCTCTGCGTTCGCCCCCCCGCACCACGGCCACGCCCACCACCACGGCGAGTACCAGGTGGACCCCCGAGGGGACGCCTACGGGCTCCCGGGCCAGGGCGAGAGCGAGTCCAGCACCAGCGAGGCAGACTCGCCCGAGTCCAGCACGCTGTCCAGCGACTCAGACGAGAGCGGGGGCGGCCTGGTGTGGCCACAGCAGCTGCCGCCGCAGCTCTCCACCGTACTGCCGTCACCCCCGGCGACGCACGGGGCAGGCGGGGGCGGGGCAGGGGGTGGGGCCGCCCCACCGCTGCAGCCCAAGGCCTTCGTCAAGATCAAGGCCTCGCACGCCCTCAAGAAGAAGATCCTGCGCTTCCGCACGGGCTCTCTGAAGGTCATGACCACCGTCTGACGCCGGCTGCAGATTGGCTCTCTGGTGGTCTTGACCACTATCTGACGCCGGCGTCTGATTGGCTGTCTGGAGGTCGTGACCTCTGTGCAATGCTCACTGCCAGTGAGTTGGTGGTTTCTGGTGCTGTAAGGAGATGCTCGAAGTGAGCGCTGTGGATAACGCGTCATGTAGCACGGGGAACTACAGCGTACAGGAAATATAATGACTTGTGCTAAAGCCATGTATCCATGACGACCTAGGTCTGTTGACTAACTGAGTGATCGTTCATTTCTAGCCTTTTAACACCAGGTGCCTGTTTACACCGATGAGTGCAACACACGCGTGAATGTCGTACAGTACATTGTGGACAAGTGCCTTTATTTCCACCCTGATAACGTTGCAAAGGATTGTGGGGCAGACAGCCGATACTGCTATAACTCGTCTCCAATAGCGGTAACTTTTGACCAAGCTGGGCATGCTTCCTTTTCAGTTTGAAAGCGTAAACTGTGTTTTGTCTCATAACAACGCTAATAATGTCTTGAGATGGAATGTTTGACTTTTTAGTGAAAAGAACTTCAGACATTCTCCCATGTCAGCCCAGCTAGCCATTCATCCCACACTGGCCCCATAGCCACACCCCATTCCTGAACATCAACGCCCGATCTCATTGTAGGGAGTTAGTCTAGTTTAATAACACCAGGGATTATTGTGTCAAGCCCTGCTTATTGGTAAATTGCCCAGACTAGCTCAAAAGTGGCCCCTACATCTAATGACTAGTCTAGCGATGTGCTGTCGAAGGAGTCAACCTCTATATGTTGAGACAAACATTTTCCTGGGCTCTTGGCCAACATGTACTGTGTCACTGCTAAATTGTTGAAGCTGCACTAAGTTAAACTATAAAAAAATGAATCAAATTTCATGCTAAAGGTTTGTGCAGTTACACAGGTTTCAGACTACACTACACGTGTGTACATACGTGTATGTACATGTGTGCGTCACAAATACATATTTGTTGTTTTTTTTTAATGCATTTTACAATTCTGCTGTTTCATCTAAATACAAATGGCGCTGTGCAAATAAACTAATGTAACATTGCCACTATAGGTAACATCTGACAGTATTGTCATTTAATGTGCACTATCCCATTAACTATTTTCAGTTTTGTACTAAATATAATCTAAACGAAATGCATGGAATTAAAATATGTTGCTTAAATACCTGGCAAAAAGACTCCTCCCCCCCGTCCCATCTTTAAGGTGTGTAGATGTTCATAGTGTGCAACAAGTGCTTTGACCCTTTTATCCAACATGCTAGGTGTTACCTTATGGCCATCAAAGATAACGCTGCCCCCCCTCCCAGCTCACAGCAGGCAGACCACACACACACACACACATTCTCACACTTGCACGCACACACACACACACACACACACACACAGCACACACACAGCACACGCACACACACAAACGCAGCACACACACACACACACACACACAGCAGCAGTTACTGTAGAGACTCTCAACACTGCTATCACCAACACCAGAGAGGCGGGTGCAGGGGGGGTGAGAAAACGGGGTGGGCTTACAGTGGGGGGGGAGAGCCTGATGGGGTGTTGTTGATTTGAAGGGTAAAGCAGCAAACAGTGTTTTAGTTGTAACCCAGGTCCAGTTTCATATCAGCCATGTCATCCCAACCCCAAGAGAACACGCTGTTCACTACGTGGCTTTCAAAGTGCTTCTTGTTATGGCTGTTAGGCTACTAGTATTACCACTATTATTATTACTATTATTTTTACTGCTGCTAATAAGGAGACAGATGTGCGTCTCTGTTTCTTTGGACAGGATTAAACCAAGCTAATGCCTTCTGCCTTGGTTGACAGATGCACAGATATGCTGGACCAGAGGCGGGACCAAACCAAACATATTCAGCTGCTGTTATAATATAGTATGGACAGTATCTAAGTCTAAGGTATGTATGACTGGAGTGATGCCATCTCCAGTATCAGATACACTGTAGGGCTATAGTGAGATTTACATTCATGGCATTTGGCAGACGCTTATATCCAAAGCGACTTGCATGCAGTACATTTGTCATTGGTTGTCGTACATAAAGCAATTATAAGCAACAAATATAATACCAGAATAGTTCCAGCACTTTGTCATCATGTCTACTTTCTACGACATCAATTTATAATTAAATCAAACAACAAAGTTGCCAGTGGCCTGAATAATAAAGTGCCTAATACTAAAGTGCTTAGTATATAAGAGCAGAACAGCATTGATTGATAAACCTCTAAATTGAAATGATCTAGCAAATTCCTTTATACCATTATATAAGTACAACTAATGTAATTAATGAATGTAAATACTTAAAATGACAATCTATGTGTGTGAAACCCTGGACCCTTGAGTGAGCTATAGGCTGGTTTGCTAGTCAGTACCCTTCTCTCTAGCTCATACACATTAAAAGCCTACTCAGACTGAAGCCTACTATCATGCATGACGTCATACATCTCTCTAGTCTGGCTTTAGAAAAGTGGTTTATTAAGCGCTTAAAGAGGTGGCTGGCCTCATAATGGTACAAGCATGTCTGTGTGTGCGGGACTAGAGATAATCACCGTAGAGGAACTCCATAAAATGGAACGAGTTGATCTCCTCTAGCGTTTAAAGGTCAACATAAAACACAGCTATACCAACTATAAAAAACACCTCTCGCACACATCGCCCGCCGTGACCTTGCTGAGGAAATGGACGCAGAGCAAGACGGCTTTGTCCTCTCAGACGTTTTCCCCTCTGCTCTGTTTCTCCCTAGCTCGTCACAACATCTGCTAGCGGTTAGGCGAAACGCGCTCCCTTCAGGGCTATAGGAACCTGGACTATTTCCTGCTAGCCAGCGAGCAGGAGTGATCGAGAGGAGAGAAGGAAGGAAGGAAGGAAAGAAGGAGAGAGAGAGAGAGAGAGAGGGGGGGGGGCATGGGAGAAGAGTGAAGCCCCGGGAGAAAGGAGAAGGAGGGGAATAAATGGTGTTGGAGTGACTGGGGAAGGGAGGGAGGGAGGGAGGGGTAGAGAGGCGGTGGGGGGGTGGGGGCACCTCAATGGAGGCCTCATGCGCACACATCTGGCTTTGATTAGTGCATCGGAGACGGGCCGCCGGAGAGAGATGCAGGAGGGCCAGAGAGGAAACACAGGGCCTTTTTATTTTTGCCGCTATGGGGATAGACAGTCGTTGACCCATTTTTATTTATTTAAGTCTTCTTTTTGTTCTTTTACTGTTGTTTTTATCAATTATGTTCTGAAACACAACCAATGAAACTTTGAGACTAAAGCAGCAGGCTTTAGTCTCAAAGGTGTGGCCCTCCGTCTCTCTCTCTCTCTCTGTTATTCTTTGTTGTGCAGTCACCCATATGTTACTCTCGTTTGCTCATCCTTTCTCCAGTCCAGGCAAAAGCACTTTGAAATGCACTGTGTAGGAAAGGTGCTACACAAACAAACTTGTCCTGCCTTGCCACGGCCTAGTCCAGAGACATGCTTACCTAAAAGCCTCAAGATTTTGAATAGATTCTGAGCTGATACTGTATTCTTGAGTCATGCTAGCCTACAGTAGAGTATTGTAAAAAGGTTAAGGATAAAGGATAAAGAGAATGAATCTTTATTATGTTTACTATTTTATTTCTCAGATCATGACAAAATAACTATTTTCCCTCTTCTGCATATAACTTTAAAACTGTGCGTTTTTCTTTCCAGTGGGTAAAATTCCTTGAAGGATATTTGAAATGTACCCGAGAGTAGTAGTCAGACTGAATAAAGACGCATCAATCAATAAGAAAACACTTTTTAAGCTTACCAAAGGTTTTTTGTAAGATATTTTCTTGAGGCAAAAACATATACTGCAAAAACTGCCCTATCAAATATAAGTGCAAATATATTAGTTATGATATTTCTTATGCTTAACACAAGCAATTTTTACTGCCATTGCAGTAAGTGAAATTCACTTAATAAGATTTCTTAAATTAATTGCAGATTTACTTAATTTAAGTCACTAAATAAGCCATTTATATTATAAACAAGTCCAAGTAGATTTTAAAATCTAAAAACAAGATTATCTCACTAAGTTAGATGTTCGTTTTTGCAATGTATACGGTTGGCCTACTTAGAGAGTAGGATTATCCTGGTGTTTCAAGCAAACATCAAAACAGTTTGTGGATTTCTTCTAGTGGATGTTGTAAATGTGAAGGTCAAAGTTTTATGGATGCCATAGACTAAACAATATTATCATCATCTTAGGGTCACTTCACATTCTAGGTCAAATGTACAGATAAGCAGGAGGCCTAATTCACTTTTTGTCATCTGTCTTGAAGTTAAGAACACTAGCCTACTGCAACACATGCATAATTTATTGGAAAAAGATTTCCTTCCCATGTGGGAAGACCGGATAAGGAAGGAACAAGAGAGAAGCTTCAAAAGGCACCAGGAGTGTGTTTGTGGTTAAATGCTCAAGAGCAGCCCACCGTAGCTTTCCCCATTCCCTGGGAAATATCATCCAGCCGACAGCTCCTCTCTAGACCCCCCGGGAACCCATCCTTCCCCCCGGCTCCCCCACGCCAGAGAGAAGCATACAGTAAGTAGGCTGTAGGCTATCGCATGTGACACACACACACACACACCCACACACACACACACACCTTGTAGCCTGGAAGGCTGCTGCTGTTGTTGTGTCCTAATCCCAGACAATTTCGCACTGTGGGAGTGTCAAATAGGCTACATAATCTTTACATTTTGTCAAGTGTCTCTCATATGGTGGGTGTGTTGATCCATGGATTGATTTCATTTCGTTGTGCTGCTTTATGTAGAATAAGATGCCTTCAGGACAGTGACCTGTTATGTAACAAGCCTCGATTGTCAAGTGATATAGTATGACCACACGCCTGCCTGCTCTGCTCCTCTGTCTTCAAGCTACGGAAAGAATGAAACGTTAGGTTACCTCAAGATGTAAACCTCAGATAACTCCTGTAGGCCTATATGTAAACACCAAGAATAAGATTGCCTGCATGCCGTGCTTATGGTATTTGGTTTGAAGGTCGTATTTTCCTCCACATAGACTACTAGAACTTTGTCTATCGAAATTCTTTCACGCATAACTACATTTACACAACGAACCATCAACCAAGAGAACACACCCCTAACTTTAACAGATTTACTCTGTAGCGGCGAGCGCTGTATGGCATAACATGTTAATACGCTGCCTCCTACAGGTAAGGTTATGTAATGGCATGATCCTCTGTAACTAAAAGCTGTATATTTAGCTCTGACATTTAGCACATGCATCGAATTAAACGGGCATGTTCTTGTCGACGCCGATTGTAAATATGACTGCTTGTCGAAGTCGTTCTTTACTAACATGGCTGCGTTTCTGTTTAACACACACGCACATTTATTATTTATATACATGTATGTATGTATGTATGTATATATGTGTATATGTATATGTATGTGTATGTCTGTATGTATGTATGTATGTATGTACACACACACAAACACAGTATAGTAGGTTTCCTAATTGTGGATGTAGTTCAGTTTTGATCCTACAAAAGCCAATTTATATACATGCCTACATTAAAACCTGGGTTAGCTCTATAGCCTATTTTCTATTCCATTAAACATCACAAAAAACATTAGGCAGAGCGCAGTGGAAAAAAATACAGCTTTATTCTCAAATAGTAGCCTAATGCTAATTTAATTAGCAGTGTCATAAAACATGTTGCATGCCTTTAACTGTCAGATATATTGGTTCACTAGGGTCTAGTTCAACGTAATTCAATAGCTGCACTGCAAATGCCAGTCAACCAATCTCTCCTAATATACAGTCAGTAGCCTATCTTCTTCATATTGCTATAGTACGTACAGGGCATGCTCCTAATAATCTATTACGCCCCCCACCGCCCTCCATCATTACAGGAAAGCATCCAGAGCAGAGCTATCCATACAGAAGCCTGCCTACATTATTAGTTTACCTTTAAGAGTCAGCGATGCTGAAGAAAGATTGTTTTTTAATTTGATCTAAAGACAAATTCCCTTTAATCTGCCTCACACACACACACACACCCATGTCAACATACACTGGCTGAGAAAGGTAAAGTTAGTGATTGTAAGATAATTCAAATAAGCCAAGTCCAATTGAGCAAATGCCTACTCCTGCTCCGCCAGCTGCCCGCTCTGTCTGCACGCTTAAAGAATAATTTAGCGTTTCTTCACAGCGCTGGCTCTGTAAATGGGACACCCCCACCACACCTTCCTAGCCTTCACAATGTGTTTCTAATGTGTGAGGGCAAAGCTTCTAAGGGAGCATCCTATGGTATTGACGGGAGAGGTGTTTTTGTTTCGATCCACTTCAAATGTCAAACAAGCATTCTCCAGAATGACTGACTCCACCTTTTGAAGCTACATTGTCGCTAATTGGATGTCCTATTTACAAAAAATCATCTGAAGCAAGAGCCGCCTCTATAATAAATACAGCTTAATTCAGGATTTGTGCATGAAAGCCTCTTAGCGTTAGAGGCCTCCCTAGCAGCAGTGGCAGAGGTTACAGCAGAACGCCCTACAACACTGGATGTGGTGCCACGGGGCGTGCCGCTGCTGATGGAGGTGGGTGCTTTTGGTTCAGCACCTCCGACACGGTGGGGCAGCTTCGGCGCGGCTAGGGGAAGCCGGCGGGGTCAGCCGGGAGCCCATCACCTGGGCCGGTCCAATCGAACTCTTCCTAACTGAGTGGCTGTGCCAATGAAAAGGAAGATCATTCGTCAAATCTAAAAGAGATCATGTGATATAATTTTTCCTGTACATAATAAGCGTGCGTTATGAAACGTTTTTGAACGAGGACATCCAGCTAAGCTGCTAAAACTGCTGCTGTTCAGCCAATCAGAGCTAAGCCTTATAGACCATCCTTCTAAGCCCCGCCACAAACAGCATTGACTTATTCTAAAGCAATTCACATATATGTGTAACCATCAAAATACAGTCTCCACTACAAATGTTAAAATTATCGATTGAATTAATTTATGCTTAATTAAAAATGTTTAAATGTAATTTACAATGCCCTCATGTCAATATGTAGTTTATTTATGTGGTTAATCTATGATTGCTAAATAGCAAATAACAGTGAAGCCAAAAAAGCATTTTGAAATGTCAATGAATATTGTGTCTTACAGTATGTTTATGGACGAGGAACTCAAATAGTGGAAAATATAGAAGCCTGACAATATCTTATGAGATCTATGGAGAACAAGAATTAATGAGCAAAGGGAGAAAATATCAGAGAAAAATAGAAATATGTAGGAGTTTGGGACCCTACTTAACCTATACTTGTACAGTAATCACGTGTAATATACTCCAGTTTATGGACCTACACACACACACACACTTTTCACATTTGAAATAGAATTGAATTAGAAAACCGTATGTTTTCATGTACACAGTACTTTCTCCACGTTTCTTTTTTTCAAAGATAACAAAGGGGCAGCTATGCCACAAGTCAGAACTCATCCGTCTCTCCACGTTTCTGCTTTTGGCTCAGCTCACTCAGAAGATGGATCTGACCGATAGGACGCATCGCCTCAATCTAGGAATTCAGAGGAGCTGCATCACTTTATTGCCAACGTTTGTTCTCCCCGACTTTGCAGGAACACACGATTACGCTCTATTGCTAAAAATAACAAGTCAGCAAACCCAACCTTCCCGCCCGGACCAGTTGCTGGCTGCTATCCAGACGTTATCCACAACCCATTAACACACCATCACAAACCCCCCCCAGCCTTACCCGTCATCCAGCACCTTCTCCCCCTGCTGGTCCCCTGTCTGCTGCTCGCTGCCATTGTCGTCCGTCATGTCCTTCCTGGCCTGGTCTATCTTCTCCAGCTCTCGGAGGTCCATGGGCTCCAGGACGATGGACGGGAGCCGCTCTCTCTGGTAGAGCATTTCCTCTGAGCAGGACTCGGAGTCAGTCGTTCCAGTTTCTGGGAAGAGCTGGGTAACCACCGTTAAGCTTGTGTGTGTGTATATATATATATACAGTATATATGTATGTGTGTGTGTGTGTGTGTGTATATATACAGTATATATGTATGTGTGTGTGTGTGTGTGTGTGTGTGTATATATGTATGTGTATATATGTGTGTGTATATATATATATATATATATATATATATGTATATGTATATATATGTATATGTGTGTATATATGT
>JAODLL010005490.1:0-10510 GCA_026546735.1 Forbesichthys agassizii
TGCTGGGGGCGCTGTCTGGTGCTGAACCGGTGGCTCGGCGTGGTCTGCTGCCGGAGCGGCCGCGAACCGTGACAGAATGAGCTCGAAGTTAGCAAGCGTTCTCGAAAATAACTAACCCTGCCTTTAAGGCTGTAGTAATATCTCTCATGTTTGCTGCTATGCCTAGTCCACAGGTACATGGCTATTTTTAAATATGTGGCTATATCTAGCCTTTCGCACACATGCACACAGTGTACTATATATCACTAAAGACAACGTTTTTGCAAAGCTCCTTCCAGGGAGAATATATTTTAAAATACAGTAGTCAGTGTTCATGTGTAGACGGGGAATTAGTCGTGACATGGTCAGTTTTCCTTGAGTTCCAGGCATGTTCCTTGTAGCGCCCTGCCCTGTGTTTCCCAGTCTCGTTAGTTCCACCTGTGTCCTAGCAATCATGTCTCATGTGTATCACCCGCCCCTCGTTGTTGTTAGCCAATGGTCTGTCTGTAGCTGTGTTTACATGGTCTGTCAGTAGATGTGTTTACATGATTTGTCTGTAGCTGCGTTTACATGGTCTGTCAGTAACTGCATTTACATGGTCTGTCAGTAGCTGCGTTTACATGGTCTGTCAGTAGGTGTGTTTACATGGTCTGTCAGTAGGTGTGTTTACATGATTTGTCTGTAGCTGCGTTTACATGGTCTGTCAGTAGCTGTGTTTACATGATTTGTCTGTAGCTGCGTTTACATGGTCTGTCAGTAGGTGTGTTTACATGGTCTGTCAGTAGGTGTGTTTACAAGGTCTGTCTGAAGCTACGTTTACATGGTCTGTCAGTAGCTGTGTTTACATGATTTGCTTGTAGCTGCGTTTACATGGTCTGTCAGTAGGTGTGTTTACATGGTCTGTCAGTAGCTGTGTTTACATGGTCTGTCTGTGGCTGGGTTTACATGGTCTGTCAGTAGCTGTGTTTACATGGTCTGTCAGTAGCTGTGTTTCAATGGAATCTATTATTCTGATTTGAATCAGGTTAAGCCAAACCTGAAAGAAAAGGCTCTGTATAAACACCACGATCGGAAGAGAAACGGCCAACGTGATTGAATATTTCATTCCAAAGCATAAAGGTAGTATAACCCGTTCCATAACCGGATTGAAAGAAGAATTCTACCATGTAAACGGTTAAACCCGATTATGTCCTGGATGCATTCTTCTTCTGCACATGCACCATCGTACGTTTTTGTGTGATGCCGGGAGGCTGTTCTGCACAGCCACTGTACAAAGGCTGGACAAAATAATTGCGACGGGCGCACATAAGCGAATGGGAGTTAGCACAGTGACTCCTGGAGCTGTAAATCTCTCCACCAGTCACACAAATAGCCAGTCACACAAATAGCCAGTCACACACGACTTGAACTAGAATGACTAGAATATACCTGTCCCAGTCCCTTCATTCATATTCAGTGCATGTTGGGCAGGAATAGTATGTAATTAATATAATTCACATAATAACTGTGTGTGTGTATGTATGTATGTATGTATGTACGTACAGAAGTTCAAATGAACGCTTCTCCATATCTGAGTTAAAAAAAAAATGTCTTTCTTAACTCAGTTTAGAGGAGCTGCTTCCAGCAAAAGCTGCCCTTCCATTCTGTTTACCACGACCACACTGGGAAAAAGTGCACGGGTGCAGATGTGTGTTTTAGCAGGCACTCCGTTACACAAGCTGCCACCAGGAACGAGACTTCAGCATTTTACATTACCGCGCTTTTGATTTGCTCTGGTCCGAAAGCCACGTTCTGACTGAGCGTGTCATTTGTGCTGTCCTGACCTCCGGCTGGCTGCAGGTCTAGGGGTACGAGCTCAGGGCACGGCTTCGCCGCCAGATCCTCCGTAGCGGTGCACGGCCTCGATCTATCACCCCCCTGCTAGAGTGAGGGTGGACCGTGATGGATTTCAGCTGCGACTTCACTGCTCAGGTAATCCGGCCCCACACCACCAGCAGTAAAAAAAATGGACCTTCTTACACAGTGCAGTTCTTCTTAACTTTTTATAGTAGCTGGTTTTTTGGGGGGGCTTTACTTGTAGTTGTAACTTGGCCGAACAATAAACATTGTTCGCTCAAGTGATGAGTATTGGACTTGTTCTTTCAATTTCAAGATGTGTCATTTAAATGGCACCGGCTGGTTAAAGGCTGGTTAACCACTGGCTGGTTAAAGGTGCCCTAGGCAACATGCTCGCAAACAAAATCTTCCATGGCTCCTTCCTGCAGACGTCTCAACAGAGGCCCCACTGACACGTGGAAGTGAAGAAGTAGGCTAGACCGGAGAGGAAATCTCATTTAGTAAACCTTTAAACTTTATAAACTGTAGCCTATAAGGCTCTTATCAAGTGCCAACTCGGACACCGCATTCCATTGCTGTCCAGCCATGTGCGCGGGTTATTTTGGCACTTTAATGACACTTTGCGCTCAGGGAAAGGGATTAGCTGGGGTCGGGGAAGCTGAGGGATGGGGAGGGGGGGTGAATCCAGCCTCACAACAGAGCTCTGTGTTGCCATGAGAGTGAGTGCTGCATACGTTGCTCTCCGCTCAGCGCAGTGCAAATGCTGACCTCACATGGGCCGAGAGCCGACACTGGATCCAAACAAACGTTTATGTTTCATTCAGGAATAGAAGGTACATTTTATAGGCTGAGGTACTGTATACAAGCCAATTGTAAGATAACACACTTTTTGTCAATATAAACAATGATCTCTTTGCATTCCGTTATTGTACTGTGTGTGCAAAAACATTTTATCTGGTACCTCTACACAGCCCAGGCTCCGTAAATATGGGACACAAAGTGGTCGCTCACAGCAACCAACCCTGCCTTCAACAGATGCACACCTACATGTCACCCATTTTGCTGTTCACGTGACAGTGTTGGTGGCGTCTTTAATAATACAACATCAACTAGGCAGGGTCAGTCTTTCTCGAGAACGCCTGCTAACTTTGAGCTCAAGTCAAAACAAACTCCCTCAGAAGCACCGCCCTGACACATTGAAACACACTGCGAAGCCAAGCGGCATTATTGTTGTGAGCGATGTTCTCCACTATACTTGTTCCTATTTACGGAGCAAGGGCTGTGTAGAATACTGGATCATTGTTCAGCATGCACAGAGAACAGTAAGGTACTGAAATGCAAGGAGATATTTGGTGAATTTGAAGAAAAAAAATTATATTATCTTACATGCTTGCAACGCTGACTATACCTTTTGTTTTGTAATAGCTTATATTGTATTATTAAGACTGCTGCAATGCTGTCATGTTAATGGGATGGCACTAAAAGGGGATGAATGAAGACTGTATGGGGTCTTGTTAACAACACAGGTTAATGTAAGTGTGCATCTATTAATAGGTGCCATTACCACTCAATTAAAACTCATCGCTCATGCTTTGATATCTCTTGTTCTGCACTGTACCATTTTTATTTATCTATCTGTTAAGGTAAAATCTCCTTCATTACAAATCGAGGGTGCAATCATTACTACAGCGAGTAAATAAGTGTTTCCAGCCAAGCGCTAGTAGTGATCTCTTTGGCAAATCCTATAGGCTTCAAACACTTGATTGTTATCAAATGATGACAGTTGGTTATACTCTGAGCACTGTGTTCCTTGAGACGGCAATACATTACCAAGGGCTGTTGGAAGGCTAAATCTCATCTAGTCTTTTATTTTGGCCCTGGGGTGAATGCCGTTAAGCCCACAGAGACAAAATGCATTGTCTGATGTTCAATGTGAAAACAGTGATGCCAGAAGTGAGTCACAAAATAGAAATCTTTTGCCACAGAGTTGTCAATTTGACCAATGGAATTAGCAAATTAATTATGTATTGATGGGGAAATTATACATAATAATAAATAAAACAGCTAGAAAAAATTATTTAGCTTTTTATAAGAATATCCATCCATATGCAGATTAGTTTTATTTTTGATTTATTTTACAGAACACTCCGTTTGTTCCGTAATAATTCTTAGACCACTTGAGTTTTCACTTTTCCACAACAACAACAAAAATATCAAGATAGTTCACTTACGTACTTGACGCCTTCACCTGAAAAGCGTGTTAGATTTTTTTAAAGATGGAGAGCGTGGCTTCTTCAATTAGTAGCTTTAAAAGTAGCATGATGTAGATGCCAGGGTCATATACTGGTCCAGTACTTCTGTTTCCAGCCCCCCCACACCCCCGTCCCCACAGCTCATTCCCAAACTGAAACTGTTGCTGAACATCCCGTTTACCTGTTTTCTCTTTCCATCACCGGAGGCGGACATTTTGGCTTCTTTTAGGCCCCACAAACGAGATCAGGCAGTTTTTTTTTTCCTTAAGTTCTTGCCCTGGAAGGGCTGCATGTTATAGTGTCGTATAATGTTTAAGCTGCTTGTTTACTTTTACAAGCATGGCCCTGCAGGCCTGGCTTGAGAAGGCTATCGAGACTTTGAGATCATCCAGAAAGGATCCAATAACACTTCTATCTGAGGAGAGCTACGCTTTTACTGCCAGATAACACCAGTAGATGCACTTCTACACTTTCATCTGTCACTCTAAAGATACGATACACCTCACATAGTATGGACACAGTGGAATTGTAGAAATAAAAATACAAAAAAATAAATGCATACATGAAGAAATGTGTTAGCTACAATTGTTATTCAGCCAAAACTATTTACAAGTATTAAGGAACAGGTAGGGGTTACCTAAAGGGGAAGTCATTGATTGTAAGATAGTACTAGTAACTATTTTTAAATACAATTCAGCGAATAGCTACTAATTTTACTAGCTACTGTTCATTCTGTGTGCGGGGCGAAAAAAGGGGATGTTTGGTTGTGGCCTCCGATTGATCGTAGGGATTACTATTATGTTCTTAAAATACCCATTAATGCCCCCAGAGATAAATAATAATATTCCCCTCCTTCAAAAAAATCTAACGCGCCATCTGTTGGAACCTCTCTGTTCCATTGTATTCTCTCTCATACAACCGTTGGCATGATGCAACAGAGCACTCACACTGAAGAGCACAACACACACAGAGAGACAGAGACAGTTGCCGGTGTATGCTTGGTGAAAGCATCCTTGTAGTGTAGCTCCAGCCTCCGAGCAGAGCCCACAGGAGAAGATGCAGCCTTGCTTATACTAGTAGAGCATCTGCTTCATCTGACACAGAGCCTGACCCCACACACACAGGCTTCTCTGCAGGGAATTATTAATCATTGTAGGCTGCACTCCCCTCCCGGAGACTACTACTGTACGCCTCCACCGGAAACATTTTGTCTACGTATGACGGATAGGTCACATTCATTTGATATAAACCCTGTTTTCTCCTGTTTGTTTAAATCTTTAATTCATTCATTCAGCCAGTCACTCTGTAAACAAATGATTTATTATTTACAGCTGGCATACAGTATTGAACATTTCAAGGTAAACTACGCTGCTGTGTATACATGCGATTCAACAACAGGCAGCATAATGCAGTTACGTAACCTCTCAAAAATAATCACCGAACATCTACACATCTACCAACAAGACCTTTTGTAGTTTATCTGAAAAGACGTCGGAAAGAAGTATCAACTACTACAAGGCCTAATGTCCTATGTTCTAATCAGTCAGGGTCTCGTGTACTAATGTCTACACCTAAAAACATGGCATTGTGTGTGCAAACAGTCCGCACAAGGCTAAAACGCTATTCTGCTTTCTGAAGGAGGATGGGACTTTGAGCTTTCCCATTCACAGGAGGGTCAAGGAGAGTGTCGTGCAAACACATTGGAAAAGATGCGTCAGGAGAACGTGATTATTCCCTTGAATGTATGAATATGGCGATGAACAACGCAAGTCTGTTTTGTCATGAACATCCTCCGCCTCTGAAAAGCAGGTGTTATCCCAGTTAGCGTATTCCTTTAAACAGTATTCATCCCAGCAAGTAATTATTCCTCTTCACTAAATGACATTTTATAATCACCCAAACAGAATATCTCATGCTCAGTCAGAACCACTGTGTCAAATATGAGTTTATTTACAGACGCACGAAAGAGCACGGGCTAGCGGGTGAACAAGGAGGTGCAGGGGAGGAGGGGGAGGTGGAAGAGGAGGAAGCTAACGGGCTAGCAGGGGGACAAGGAGGTGCAGGGGGAGGAGGGAGCTAACGGGCTAGCAGGGGAACAAGGAGGTGCAGGGGGAGGAGGGAGCTAATGGGCTAGCAGGGCAACAAGGAGGTGCAGGGGAGGAGGGGGAGCTAACGGGCTAGCAGGGCAACAAGGAGGTGCAGGAGGAGGAGAGGGGAGCTAACGGCCTAGCAGGGCAACAATGAGGTGCAAGGGGAGGAGGGAGGTAACGGGCTAGCAGGGGAACATAGGTCTTCTCATCTGTTCATGAGGTTACACAATGCGCTGGGAACACACATCTATGGACATAGGCGTTCTCATCTGAGTGCCTCGCTTGATCAAACTGCAAGCGACGTGGCTGACCCGCTTTGCTCCTCGTGAATTACGTAACTGAAACCAGTCCTATTGTCGACGCTAATGAAGCCCGCTGCCACCCCCTTCTGCTTGCGTTGACGTCTGCTGAGTAGGCAGACAAACCAGCTGTCAGAGAACCCAGAAAGAAAAATACCCAGGCCTTCTTGCTTTGCTGTTGTGCAACTTGATTGGTCCGTCGGTTCATTCTCGTCCGTAAACCAATAATGGCAGCCTCTGTCGTAACCACGGTGATGGCGGGAGGTAATTAACTGATGTGAGATATGCTCAGAGGGGTCAGGGTTAAATTACGCCAGCAGGATAAGAGCTATTCCTCCTGACCTTACGAACCGCATTACCGAAGTAGCACGCTAAAATGGCCACTCGCGACAAGATAATTACACGACATACGCACTCGGTCATTAAAAAGACATTAGTGTGCCGTATGTTTTTGCATGTTACGCTTCCTATTATTCATGTATTCTGTGGCCCCCAATGAAGATCTGTGGAAATGAAACGCTTAGAATACTATTGTGTTGCAGTGTGGATAATTACTGTTGTCTCTCAGTTCATCTGCAATTAGATGGAAGTCTAAACGGGGCATCTTGAAGAGGCCGCTTGTCTTGTTTCATGAACTACAATGTAAGAGACTACATCCTTAGCAGACAATCCGATATTACTGCCAGGTTGGAAACAGCTGCGGTTTAGGTTGTTATGTTGGTGGACAACACAACTCTAATAAATATAATAAGAATAATAATATTAATAATAATAATTCCAGCCACGCCCAGCTGGGAGGAGGCCTCCAGGAAGACCCAGGACTAGGTGGAGAGATTATATCTCCACACTGGCCTGGGAACGCCTCGGGGATCCTTTGAGCGGGATAATGTGACTCGAGAAAGGGAAGTTTGGGGGCTGGAGCTGCTGCCCCGTGACCCGACTCCAGATTAGCGGGTGACGATGAATGATAGATGGATGATGATGATGATGATGATGATAGTAGATATTTTGGAATAAAATGCAACAAAGTATAGCTAAGCATTCATTAGGCATTTCTTAGCATTTGCTACATTTCCTGAGCAGAAGTGTTATGCGTGCTTTGTAGTTTACTTTGGTTGGATTGTGACAAATCTACCAAGACAAATAACATCTATTCTTTATCTATTCAAATCTCATTTTATTTTCTACCAGTACCACCAAGGACATGATGCCTTCCAGGGAAAACACGATAGTCGGTACCTATTTTGTATTAATTTCCTTTTACAGTACAGGATGTGTCTCCTTGAATGTAGCAGGAAGCACAAACTGGTATTTAATCATATTCCACATGATTGACACCTGCGGACCAAAGATCTGTGGGGTGACATTGAAAACCATTTCCTGTGTATTGTCTCCCCTTAGTAATGGCGGTTCCTCACGTAATTTTTAATACCGACTAGATAATTCTCAAGTAGTATTTACCGACTAAACCCACGCAACAAAAAAGTGTAAGGAGAAATAATGTGACAGCTGTTCGTCTTCCATTTTGAGGGGAAAAGCATGTCTCTATGACAACAAGCAGAGGATCATGGGAACCGGCATCAATCATGGAGAGGTGTGAAGTAGCAAAGTGCAAAAAAATTAGTGTTCCTCTCTCGACTCCATGGTTTTCTCTTTTCAATCTATCAATCTAGATATTCAATGTTTGCCAGTTTGCTTATACCAGCTTATTACACAGGGGGTTTGTGAGGGGTGGAGATAAGAGGATAAATGAACGGACTGTCACTAACAATTACAAAAATGGTAATTACACATCCTGGAGTGCTGTTAGAGAGACACAGTGCACAGTGAGTGCACCCAGAACCATGAAAAGAGAGAGTTGCGTCATCTCCGTTCAGGAGCAATGCCTCATAATAGCTCCCAGAAGTTAACCTAAATACTAAAATGCACTATAAATTCTATTTTCAATGTAAATTGGGGCATTTATTGACTACTAATTACCAAAACATTAAGTTATATATCTGTGTATATATATATATTCAAATTGCCCACCAAGCACTTCCTGGAAATATTTTGCCATAGATTTAGCCTCTCGATGGACCATGTGACCGAATTTGAAACTTCCTCTTTTATTTCCATGAGTTCCATTCCTTTATTGTAGTTTTGTTTCCATGTCCGATGAACAGAGTTTTATCACGCTTAAGTCTTCAGGAAGTCTTTTTTTGGTTTAAAGGTGTTTGGAGACCTACTTTAAGGACCCTCCTACTATACTTTAAGGACTATAGTAGATGTGGATGATCAGGCCACACTTGAGAAGTAACTTTTAATGTTTCAAATGGATCCCTCATCAATACTAATTGCCAAAACAACCAACAACCAGAATGTGTGGTGCCAGGAGAGTCACACTCACAGTGTGCTGTACCACACCTATATAAGTGACAGGCACAGGTGCCCTTAATCAGCCTAATTAGGCTCTTTACAGCCACTGAAGACCAGAGGCCTGCTGAACCACGACAGGGCCGTGACAAAAGGTAAACTATACTTCCTGACATTATAACATGCGGAGAAGATCTAAGATTTATTTTCCATCATGTAAAGGTTATAACTATAACCTACGGCTAATATAACCAAGTTTATAGAAATAATTTTAACCAAGTCCCTCCAAAAGATGCTCTGCTACGGTGCAGAGCAAAGCTTCCTGAAAATACTAACACTATGAGGAGTCACTGGTCTGTTCTGCATGTATCACTCTGGACTGTAGAGCTGTGGGTTTATTTTCCTTTAATGTCGGTGAAGATGTCTAAGGGCCATTTTCCAGGTTGTGCCTGGATGTTGCCGAGCGGCTTTTGGAATGAATGGAAGCATCTTGGCTAACGGTCTTTAGCGCGCGCTATCGATTCCGCTTGGCGCGCAGAGTCGTTGAACGCACTCACAACATTATAATTAACTCCCAGACATCCAGAGGAAGATCATCTTCCATTCAGTCTCCCTCTCTCTGATGCTGTCTTCATATATCTCTCTTTCTCTGACTCCATCTCTCCCTCTTTGTCTCCCTCTCTGTTTTCAAAGGGCGAGAGAGAGAGACAAACGTCTAGCCCACACACTAACACAAGCACACGTTTAGCAGTGTTTGTGTTCCACTGTTATTATGGTTTTAAAGCAATCGCTGGCTCTCGAAAGCCTCCAGATGAAAGGCCGTGGTTTTTTTTAACGCTGCCTACCTGCAACTGGGAAATAATTGGAACTGTATTAAGTTATTCTGTCTGAGGTCTTCACTAAACACACTTCTCATTTGAAATTTGCATTAATATGCTCAGTGCCACAATGAAGAAAGGGATTAGCTATAGGAGGATAATTGGAGAAGTGGATTTCGGGATTGATGTTGCCTAGCAACCCTCTAATTTAAGTTTTTTTTTCTCTAAATGGAAACTTTCATTCCAGCCGGTTATGCTACATCAAACCCGTATGCGTGTGCCTCTTTCAAGCTCGCTGAAGTTATATTTATTCAAATCAGGTGTAATGAGCACTTTAGGGATATCATAATTTGAATAGTGTGCAAATCCATCACATGATATGAGGGAAGCTGATAAGATTCTGGGGCCACGGCGAAAAGGGATTACGGGGAGTTATTACAACTCCGGCAACTATGACACATTCAACAAACAACACAACACATGGAGCAAAATAGCTACTAAAGAACACCTTTTGGTGATTTTTGCATACAGTATAAGTGATATTTACACAGGTTCTCCATCCCAGACAAGCAGGGGTTTACTGTAAGCTGTTTAATAAGAGTTGTATTTGCCCACTAAACCATGGCAAAATGTAAAAACATAAATGAGAAATAATAGAGCGAGTTGTTTGTTTTGGTTCAGAGGGAATGGTGTGTCATTATGACTATGGCGGATTACAGGACAGGCCATTATCCAAACGAGAGAGAAGTGATTTCACACAAAGTGTTTCTCCCAAACTCGTTCAATTCCATACCTTCTGTGTAAACCATCATCTTCTCTCTAATAACAATAAAAAACCTTATTTGCACAGCAAATTATACGTAATACAAGTAACACAATAT
>JAODLL010005491.1:0-10510 GCA_026546735.1 Forbesichthys agassizii
CAACATTTTCGATATGATATTGCGCAACGTGATATTGCGATAACGATACTGAATCGATATATTGTGCACCCCTAGTGCAAATACATTAAAACCACATTTAAAAAAAAAAAACACAACATAATGTAAAAAAAGACACACAGTACATGGAGAAACAGCTGTTGACATACCCAGCGGGCACAAAGCCACACACATGCATAAATAACACAATCACCGATGACAGCGAATTACATGCAAACCACACAGACATTGGCACATTGGCATGCGAATAGCACACGGAGGTGGCAATCAAATAAGGTGCTTCCGGACACGGTTGGCAGTGAGGATTTCTGTAATTTTGTTGCCATGGTGATGACGAGGAGCCAATCAAACCAGACCAAATCCCCACTGCCAAACACACCAGAAAAAACACGATCAGCAAAATACGTGCATCATGCAATTCCAATTCAAGCCTCTCACCAACTGTAAAATACAACTCTTAACCCATTTATGCTTTGCCAGAACACGGTAGATGGAAAACAGAAAGGCTTTTACAGTGAAAGGAGCAAATTGAGCCCTAATGAAACACTGATGGCGTAAATGTCTACGTGGTGCAGAAATACAAAGCAGTAGAAGGGGGAGAGGGTGTATGTATGACAACGTACGTGAAATGGAATAAAAACGGAAGCAGTAATAACATCAAGCACTCTAGGAAAAAAGGGTGCAGATCCAACTATGGGTAAAAACAAACCACAGCGTATGACACGTGAGGAAATCATAAATGATAATACGGTATGCGTGGCGAGTTAAGGCCCAGGCAACACGCATACTTAAGGCACTCTTCTCTCTCTACGGCTCGTAAATGGGGATATCTGTTGTGATGTGCAAGCAGGAATGCTTCTGGACGGTCATGTTCCTTTAACTCTTTAACAGATGCAAGTTGTGATGTTACGGGTACGGCTACAGGGGGGCTGCACTGCAGGGTATTGGCCAGCAGGTGGAGCTAGTTTCTCATACCAAGCTGGACGGAGAGTAAGAAGAAGGCAGGAAGGACAAGTGGACGTGCTTACAGCGGCGGAGGGGGGAAGGGGCGATGCCCAACGAAGCTCTGCGATTGGCCCAAAGCGGAAATTACCTCGGAGCAACAAATAACCTGAGGGCGTAGCGCGGGCTCAGCCAACGAGGCCTCGCCGTTCACCTTCGGCCCCTCCTCTTTCTCCTCATCGTGGAAGGCGTGGCCGTTGGAGGCTTCACCCGTCATCGCCATGGCATCCTCTGCGCTCTCCACCGCCTCTCCTTCCCTCTGCGTCCCTCTCTGCTCCTCCTCTATGAAGTCTGGCCTGGCCTCCTCCTCACGAGGCACAGGTGCATCTTGGGTAAGGTGGTCCTCCGTGATCTCCTGCTTCTCGTCCTCCTCTTCGTCCTCCTCTGGTATTTGCGTGCGGGAGATCGAGGTAGAGACGCTGAGGCGGTACTCGGCCTCTTCCTCGCTCTCGCTCTCGGAGGACCCGCTCTCCGGCCTCACCGCCGCGGGCGCCTCCCTCTGCACCTCCCTCTGCGCCTCCCTCTGTGTCTCCTCTGGCGCCTCCTTCGGCGTCTCCTCCAGCGCCTCCTGCACTTCCTGCCGGGCGACGGGGCCCGCGGTAACTGTGACGGCGGTGGCTTTCGGCGCCTTGGAAACCTCCTGGACGACAACGGTCTCTTCTATTTCGACCTCAGTTGTCTATACACACACGCACACATACAGACGCGCATACAAGTACCCACAACACACGCATTGGAGGGAAAACAAAAGCAAGAGTGTAACATGACCACAGAACTTAAAACAACTGATAACACACAAACACACGCACGCGCACGCGTGGAGAAATAAAAAACGACAGTGAAGCGAGTGGGTGTTCCACGACAGGCTGAAAGACAGGTTCAGAGATCAGTGGGAGAAACGGGCGTCTGGCTGCACCGATGGCTAGAATGACAACAGACGCCGCACACAGACGGCACGATGACAGTTTGCGGAGGGAGAACCCAAAACAGACAACCACAGAAGGTATGGACAGAGAGAGAGGGGGGGGTGTGTGTTTGGGACCACCTTTCCGGCATCTTTGGTGTCAGAGAGGTCGGTGTGCTCAGCTGCGGCGGCTTCGGTCCGGGGGGTCGCATTCACCTGCTGTGACAGAGGGGTTACCATGACAACCGATGTAAAAAAAAAAAAAAAAAATCACACAACGCCGCCGCGGCTGGACGGCGAGCTCGGCTGGCGCCCCGGCGTTTACCGTGGGGCTGCTGGGTGTGATGGTGCCAGGCAACGAGGGGAATGAGTTGTGTGCTTGAGAAAGATAAACAGATACACGTCTGGAATCTGCCTCTCTCTCTCTCTATTCCCACACAGTATCAGGCAGAAAAGAGGGACAGATATAAGCGAGAAGAGTATCAGATTAAGATAAACTGCAAAATAAAACCAGCAGCTCCTCAAAGACATCCCATGGACCATCATGGCATGCAATATACATTCCTCAGTAAAAATGCAGCTCTGGCCATTGGTCCCCATTGCCTGATAGAATCATGCCTGTCAATTATCTACTGAAGATCTAGTAGATCGCTCACATGACGTTGATTCAACTGTTCACATGAACCAAAGTGAACCGAGCCAAACAAAGTCTTGTAATAGAAACAGCACTTCAGCAACATAAAGCTGGGTTGTGCTGGATACAGCGCCCTCTAGTGCCTCAGTGTTACTGCAGGCGGGACTGGTTGTTTTGCACGTGGTGCCAGCAGCTGAAGTATTAGTAGTAGTAGTAGTAGTATTAGTGGTGGAATGCAGAGAATTGGTATCGCCTAGTGGACATTCAGGTGTACTGCAAGCAGCCACCGTCGCACAGGGACCAAGGGTAACGCCAGAGTTTCGACTAAACAGAGTGGAGACTAGTAGTAGTACTACGGTTTTGTTGTTGTGAGTGGTGTTCGCCATTTTGTTTATGTTCCTATTTATGGAGCCAGGGCTGTGTAGGAGTATCATATTATTCACACAGAGAACGGTAAGCTAGCAAAATCCGAGGAGATATTAGGTGAATTTGACTAAAAGTGTATTAGCTTACAATTAGCAATAGCTGACTATTTAGCAACTTAATTAAGATATGGTGCTGTATCTGACCCCTGGTGAAATACACAGTGAAACATAGCAGACAATACAGTAAAACACAACCCAAAAAAGTGTGTCTGGCTGAAAGTTGGAGTAGAGGTTACGTGGGTTAAAGAAATGGGTTAAAAATTAATCATTTATTTTTGAAAGAAAACCAGCATTATCTCTGCTGACTGGAATACATCCCTCTAGAGTCTAGACACTAGTGGAATGTGAGCAAAGTGGAATTACTGACACATGCAATCAAGCATAGCAAAACAAGACCAGTATTTGGACAGATTTCCCACTACGAGAAGAAGAAGCAGTCTTTGCTGAAAGCATTTGAAAAGAAATACTAGGAAGCTGGAAACCAACATCACTTCAACTATTGCTTCATTAAGCAAAAACTTGTGTTGACATTTCACATTGAGTAGGCCATGTGTGTTGTTCCGACAGCCTTTATACACAACAGCACCCCCTACTCCCAGCTTGTATTGGACTATTACTCAAATGTTAATCAAGCATCAGAAGTCAAATAAAATGCATAACGATCAATATATCCTGACAGAGACATACGATGAATAGAATAGGACACCCAAACACCTCTCACTAGTGGAACTAGGAGAGGTCAGATGTCAGAGGCATATGCTACACAGTCTAAATAACCCACGTAGCTCTGTGGAATTTAAGTCTTCCTTAAAAGGGCCTTTCAACAAGACAAAGCAAGTCTAGTCCGCCTGTGGCCAATGTAGATAAGACCCCCCCACACACACACACACGTGCGTTCATTCACATTTTCCATCGTCCAGACATGCCCGCACCATGCAGACGTACCACTTGTTGTTGCCGTTGGATACGAAGGGTTGAGGCGGGCGAGGAGGTGAGGCGTTTCTCCCACTGGCCGGGCTGGGGAGGCGAGGGAGGCGGTGCCTCCATAAAGGAGCGCTTTAGCTCGCTAACGCTAGCCTGGTGTTGCAGGACCTTATCCTGGGTCTTACCGTGGTCCTACAGAAGTAACCAGGGGAACAGGGGGGGAGGGGGGGGGGGGAGAAGGGGGGAATACAGGAGGAAGTAACCAGGGGAACAGGGGGGAAGGGGGGGGGGTACATTTGAAGGAGGAGATGATAAAGGGACGGATGGATAGAAAAGGAAGGAAGGATTCAAGGGAAGAGTGGAGGGGGGGGGGGGGGACACACATTAATCTGTCAATCAAGGGGAGGACAATGTGGATGCCACGCCTCACTGGAGCTCCAGGTGCTTGTCTTGTGTGCGTGTGTGTGTGTGTGCATAAGTATGGAAGTGTGCACGTGTGTATACGTATGTGCGTGTGTGTGCGCGTGTGTATACGTATGTGCGTGTATGCGTGCGCGTGTGTATACGTATGTGCGTGTGTGTGCGCGTGTGTATACGTATGTGCGTGTATGCGTGCACGTGTGTATACGTATGTGCGTGTGTGTGCATATGCAAGCTGCAGTGAGACGGGCTACATCCACCTCGGTTAGCGGTTAGTGTTGCAGTTGGTCGGAGCAGCAGGCTAAACAACTGAACATGGTACTATCTCTCTCTCTCTCTCTCTCTCTTCCCCCCCCCACCCTCCTCTCCTAATGCGTGCACACTACTTTTAACATGAATGTCACTTTGTAACACATGTGCTTCATGTTACGATCATAAGATAAGGCAACCCTACCAAGCGCCATGTTCTTTTGAGGCCTGCTGCAGTTTTAGTGCGTGTTAGTAATAAATCACACGTCACAACGCCGGCAGCCAATCAAATCAGAGCCAGGCAGGGAACAGGAAGGTGCGTCAGGGAGTCAGGATTAGAGAGGTGACACACGGCCGCCCGCACAGCCAGTCTGACTCATCAGGAAAACAACACACGGCACCGAACATGCGGAGCGTGCACGGCCTGTCTGTCCTCATGCAAGCTGATGTACATGCACACACACACACACCAATACACGAACATACATGCACAGAGAGCCTGAGAGTGCGAGAGGGCAGCAGACTTGTACATTACAGTACAGCACAGTACATAAAAAGGCTGTAGTTATGATTGGAACAGATAGATGGCGCCAAAGATCATTAGAATTTTTCATTTTCAGGCACCGGACGGTACCAACCTCCAACATTAAATTACTGTGCCGCACATAAATATTGTCCCCATGCACTCTCATTGGACTCTGGAAGGCAGACACACAGCACACAATAAAATGGAGAAAAATTAATGAATTTATTGTCACACAACTACCAAAACATATTTGGACATTTTCAAACAAATTACAAGAATATTTTAAAATGAACCAAGCAAAAACAACCAATACAATTGTCTGTAAAACCAAATGAATGTAAATGTTTAAACAAAATTACTCAAATGAAGACATTATCGGGCGTGCAGTGAGGCTGACAACGTTCTCCAGCTGTGATGACATGGGGGAGATGGAACAAGCGCTAAACACACCACATATTTGGGATGTTACTCATTGAGAGCAGTGGAAGGGTTTTAGCGCTTTGCATCCATGTTACCGCATATCAAAAACCACAAACATCCCCAAAGTAGCATAAACCAAATGAAACCAAACGAAAAGGCATCTGAAAATAATGGTTTCTGGGTAAAACTGCCCATTGAAGATCTGCTTCTCCAACGCCAATATTCATATTTATTTATTTCTCCTATGTGATTTTTAAAACTAATCCAAATTCGGGTTTTTAGATGCTGGCTGAGAAACTGACTTTGACGTCAAAATTATTAGGCAACTTCACCCTGAACCCAAAGTGAGTGACAGCCCATCACCCAATCAGAACATCAAATGAATGACAGCCCATAAAATAAACACTCAACAAGGCAAAAGAATGTTAACCTGAGACAGGGAGGGGCTTTTGGGTCCATCTGACTGTTGTTGTGTGCGTGTCACAGGGAGGAAGGAACAACAACGTTAGGTGTATTTTGACCTTGAGCCGGCAGTTAGTTAGACCTTGAGAACAGTTAGTTCTGACCAAGTGATTTGATTGGACAAGAGGCGTTCCATGAGTGCCAATATTTCAGTCTAACGCACTGGGACTTAAACTATGCACGCATCACTCCACTTTACCAGTGTTTTGGATACAAATTAGCTGACCTGCGGTAACGTGAAGACGTATGTAACAAGCTAGTGTGATGTTTATGTGTTGCTTGTTAACAGTCCAGCCACGTAGTTGCCTACACAGAACCAGAGACTGTTGATACAAGTTTAGAAATATGGTTACGAGACTATTTGGAGCCAAATAAATCATTAAACAAACGAACAAACAAATAATTTTCTGTTGGAGCTTATTTCCATTATTTACAAATCAAATAACACAAATAGCAATAACACACTTGAGGTCGTGCGTTGGACTGAATATCCGCACGGCTGTGATTCGGTCGTAGGTACAAGGCCAAAGGCCGAACACAGTAATAAGTACATTTCCCACAATGCCTATGTTTTCCTCCCTACATTCTGCAAAGCATGCTGGGCAAAGAAGGGCGGTGGCCCAACCGACCTGTGTGGGCGTGGCTTCTGCACCGCCGAGGCTTAGCTCCACCTCCTTGACCTTTAAAGTAGTGGTCGTGGCAATGACATGACAATATGGGGCCATAGAAAAAGGTGAAATGGATAATGGGGAATGCTATTTTGTTGGTGGGGAAGATCTGTGGGTCGTGTGACAGTCGTTGTCTTTGACAAATGAAATGCATTTAAGATGGCATTCATAAATCATGAATGTAATCATAAATACCTTAAGTCAAAAATACTATTTTTACACCACTAGACTGAAACAAACTATTTAAATACTAACTGTTAGGTCAAACATTATGATAACACTATGATTTAAGCACGGGGTGCTTTTTGATCCTGCCACCCATCTTTCCACCTTCAAACATTCACAATGCGACACTTTCTCTCTGCAAACGGTTTGCATTAAGACTTAACGCGGCTTAACCTGAGGAGGGGTGGGTGGTCGGGCTAACGCTGTTAATTCTTACAGTAAGTAGTACGTACTGTGGTATCTAGTATATATATATATATATATGTCTGCATAGTCAACATATTCTCAATACAACTACTCAGAATTCTATGCATCTAGTTTGCAACACAAAGTGCAACAACGACAAAGTAGAATTACATTGTACGTTCATTTACCAAAACACATGACCGTGTCTATATGCTTAATTACATCACTTAACCTTAACCTTAATATGTACCTTTGTAAAGGCGATAGAGCTCTGTTCACACTTAGGTACTAACTCTTACGTAACTATTATTATTTACAGACAATACAGTGGAGACAAGTGGAAGGAGTGCGCACACACAAACGTAGGAGGTGAGGAGAGGAGAAGGGGAGGAATCGGGGGGGGTGTGTGCGCGATTGTCTACGCGGCGGGATCGCAGGCAGGGCCCGCGTGTGTGTAGTGCCGGGCGTAGGGCGGTGTAGTGAGCGGCGCGCTAAGGGCCGGCGCGTCCAGCTGCTCGCCGGCGGCGTCGCATCTGTGCCGGCTCGCCGCCGCCCTCTCCAGGTAGGAGAGGGTCAGGCCGAGGGGCGCGGCCAACGCCAGGGCCAGGGCCGGCGACTGGCTCGCCGTCAGCATGACGGCCAATAGGAAGAGAGCCAGCAGGCAGGGCAGGAAAACGGGGGAGGGGTTCAGGATGTAGCGGCGCGCTGCCCTCAGGGAGGAGGAGGAGGAGGAGAGGGGAGGGAGGGAGGAGAAGCAAGAGGAGAGAGAGGGCCAACTTGGGAAAGCACGGACCACGGCGACACATTTAGTTGGCATGTAGAAAGTAAGAAATGCCACGAAACAGGTCAGTTTCCCCGTCAGAGCCCGAGCCGTTTGACCCAGTAGCTGAGAGACGGCGAGGCTGGGGTCGATGGCGGCTCGGAAGTCGTTCAGTTTCGCCGCTTGTCGAGAGATCGCCTCGCGCGCCGAATGAGCGAAACTTGCCGCCATATTTGTTAGACAACAAACGCGCCCGGTGGGCAGGCAGACCTTTCCGTGTTCGCCCAAAAGGGACAGAAAACACAGGAAGACCGAAAAATGTTTAACCACGCCCCTCGGAGAGACCCAATTCCACCAATCGGGAGTTTCCACAGAAACAGCGTGGCCGCTAATAAGCTCCTCTCCAATCGGCTCTGGAAAGGCGACGCTCGGAGTCGAGAGAGCGGTTTCGTTGTCGTGCGTACGGAGCTCAGTCTCTGCGTGCGGCGGGTCGGCGAATCGGGCAGGGTTCGGAGCGTCCGAGGAGAGGGGCCAGGGCGAGCGGTCGCCCTCGTCCTCGGAGATGTCCGACAGGTCGCGGTCTAGCTCCGAGATGGAGTCGAGGGCGGGGATGGAGGACAGTGAGGAGGCGGAGGAGAAGGAGAGCGGGAACATGAAGATGGACTGGTGGAGTGGGTGAGGAACAGAGCGACAGACAGCGACAGCAACACACGTCGGGTTTCATCGTTTCCGTGGAAACGGTGGAGAGCGTGAGACAAAAGAGAGAGAGAGAGAGAAGGTCACAGTGTCAGTTAGTCAGTGTAGCTCAACAGGACACAGAGGTCAAACTCAGCACAACAACAGGGTTACCAGGTGGGGGAGTGGGTGTGTGTGTGGGAGGGAGGGGGGGGAGACGGCCATTCCACTGTGCTGAGGAGTGAGGGAGGGGATGTGGATAAAAAGGAATACGGAATAAAAGAGGCAGGGAGGCAGGGCTGTTATGACACCTAGCATAACTGTGTCCCTGCCAAGAGTACCGGGCACAAACCATCTATTTGTGAGTAGGCCTATTTGTCATCACTAGCCTACAAGTAGCCTACCAAATATCGCCTTCATGACCATCGCATTTTATCTTGTCTCGTCGACGTGATGTGAAACATATGACATTTACAATGAGAGAATGTTGACACAACCATTGTGGACATATCCATCACAGCAGTTGGAACAGGTTTAGTGTGCCGCAGCGCCGCATAGCCTACCATCACCTTGTGCATCTATCTGTACAGCTGATGCACAGCAATTTACAACGGTAAAACACAGATGATCACTTTGCTATTGCTGTTGTGTTTGTTGTTGTTAGCCATATTCATTTTGCTCAACCCACTGCCCGACTTTACCTTGACACCAACCTGAACGCAGGGTTAGTTAAAAACATCTATTTGCCCGATATATAACTACTTCTGGTATAAACCACGCCCATTTCCGGTCCTACCTGAATACAGATACGGAGACAGATCATTTTGTGGTTCAACAGAGACATCATGTACACCCCTATAACACATGCGCACTAATGTGACAGTCACGCTTCTCGCTGTGTGCATCACAGAGTCACAACAACAACCTTGACCCTGTTCATTAGACACACAAGTAGCCGGCTAGAAGCTAGCTTCAGCTAGCCGCTCATGAAAAGGTTGGCTAATTGTGTCGTCACTAAACCCAATGAAAAGCGCACGTTGAACTGGCAGAGGGAAAGTGAGGGCAAGTTAGTGGCTGGAAACACCTGGGGAAAGGGGAGATGGTTAAGTAGAGCAATGCGAGTCGCGTGTCACTGTCAGGAGTTTACCTTTCCCAAGCCCCGCCCCTTTCACTTGTCCTACCTAGTTACTGTAACTAGGTAGCTTCTACAGCAAAACAGACAGTTGACGGAAGGTTCCGTCAGATTAAAAAAAATGCTCAATTGTTATTGGAGGAGATGCAAAACTGGGCGGAGCTTGGGAAAGGGCAATTGTTCACTACTATCTGTGACAGGGCCCGTGACTGCGTTTGGAATGTACCACCGAGCACGGATTCAATATGGCCGCTGAAATATGATATATAGAAAGGTTATTTATTCTCCACACACACACACAAACACACAAACACACGATCACTCACCTTGGAGTCCGAGTGCAGCTCACGGTCGGGGTCGTGGCCATTCTTGGCGGTTGGAGACAAGTCCCTACCAGCGCCCGCTATGCTGACTGCTGGTGCTACAGAAGGAGAAACACAAAGACACAAGCTATTGTGGGACTATCTTCTATTGAAGAGATAGGAAAGAGGCTTACAAGGTGCAGAAATACTCCCAATACATTGCAGAGGGATATATTTAATATACATGCACCAAATAAATAATAATAAAAGATAAATACTAAGTGTGTTAACATGATGACAAAAAACGCTACATGCAAAGGGCTCAGGGCTGAATGGGCGTGTTCGTAATATCCCCCCACACCCCCTCCCCCTTTCAACTCCAGGCTATTGTGCAACATTGTTAAGTGGGGCAACTCACTCTCTAGCTAGCTGCAATGGCCCGTCTTTCAGCAGGTGCGATTGGCTCAGTAAAACGGTATGTTTATTAACAGTCAGAAGACGGAAGCACCTGAAGAAACTGCCAAATATCCACGTATAATCCAAGTTGTGTCACAATGGTTAGTTCAGAGTATCTTTCA
>JAODLL010005492.1:0-10508 GCA_026546735.1 Forbesichthys agassizii
GAAATTGATGATGATCCCCCATCAGCCTCCAGCTCTGTCTCAATCACAGAGAGCGTGTCAGTCGGATTCAGGAGTTCTTCAAAGAGTAAACCAAGCCAAGCTATAATATATCCTATTAGTACATCCCCTTCTCCCTTCTCTCTCTTGTTGTGATCTGCCTTCCGGTGGTCCCTGAAACATCATCTTCCTCCCGGCTGATGATGACAGACACATCAACCCACACAGCAGCAGCAGCAAGAGTGTGTAACAGAAGCTGCGGAATGGGAATATGTACTGTAGGCGCTCTCTATAGTTAAACAGCAGAAGGGTGGTTAGCATTTAGACACAACCCTGTCAACGCAAACACACTACGGTCACACCCGTTCTTGCCAGCTTCAGGAGACCTGTTCTAGAGCTGACCCTGTGCTCTGACCTCCCTGACGGGGGGCCAACGAGCAGACAACTCTCCTTCAGGAATCAATAGCGTATCACATTATCACAGTATTACATTGCTAAAGTTTATGTATTAAGTTTGAGGATAAAGAGTGATTCCTAAAGCATTTTACGGCTAAAGCTAGCTCCTCATCCACGGGGTTCAACCACCCAATAGTTGCCTTATAGAAAAGATTATGGAATTCAGCTGATCAGACCGGTATCATATCACCTCAGTCACGAGAGGAGAGCTAAAACGCACCTAGGTTTAACGTCAACACTGTCAGCTGGCCACGCTGATGAATGGGAATATATTTAACAACAGTGAAGAAAACGTATTGTAATGATAACAAAGCACAACTTAGATTTCCACTATAAGTACAAACCTCTGAACAATGACTGTAAAACACTGTTACCCTGCTACACTGTAACTGAAGCTATCGCTAGCGCAAAGAAAAAATGGCTCCCCCTCCAGCCTATAGCAATGAGTACACAGCATTTTCTTATTTCAGAGACATGAAGAACACTGAAACGTAATGGACAGTACTGCACGGTATGTTGCATCCAGTGTTTCGACTGTGATGCAGTACAGCCTTCATAGTGTCATGGTTCAGTCAAATGCAACCTCCATCCCATCTATCTGCTATCAGCACTGTCAGGTGTAGGAGATGTACACTGTAGCCGTTAAAGAATGCACGTTTCAATGACAGCAGAGGGTGTGGAGGGTAGACTGTGTCCTACCCCAGTGTGCTGTGTGTGTGTGTGTGCTGTACGTACCTGCTTCTTTAGAGTCGGGCAATGATCCTGACCATCTTCGTGTGATATCTATGTACAGGATATCTACTGATGCCATAGAGAAGTTACTGTTGCTCAGCTTGCAGTTCCTTAACACAAACAAAACTACATGTTACAAATGTACAAAATACTCTACCGGGTTTCATACTTTGTGATTTTACATTAAAACCTGCTTAGCGTGTTGAATTTTCCTATCCAGGTCGTTGCTATATCTTTTTCTAAATAAATGTTTAATTCATAGTCTGTCCCACTGTACTGATTCCACAAATGGAACTAAAGTAAACCAAGCCAAATTCAGCTACAGTACAATCCAAACATAACGCACACCATACCTCCAATCACACCCAATGCCAGGGTGGTCTATTCCTGCAATAGTATTCAGTGGCGCTAACCAAGTCATTATCTTCTTGCCGGGACTATTTCCTCGGTGTATCATTCCACTTTAAACCCAACCTAAAAGGAGCAGCACAGTGGCCTTGAAGTGGCCCCCTGGTTGACCTCCGTTACAAACAGCAGAGCAGGAAACAGAGCTCTGTCTGACTCACCTGATGAAGGTTCTGAAGGCGGTGGGACCCAGGCGCATGTTGCCCTTCACCCCGAGGAAGCGCAGGAAGAGGGCTGCGATGCGCTCCACCGAGCGCAGGTAGCTGAACTGCTTGGTGTACTTGGGGTACACCTGCTTCAGGCACAGGGAGGGCGGAGAAGACCTATCCTCCGGGAGCTTCTCCGGAGAACCAGACTGCATGGGGAGCTCCTCGGCCTGCTCCGTTCTGGCCTCGGGAGAAGATCGGCTGTTGGGGAAAGCACGGGCGGGAGCTCAGGCAGGAAGGACCAATAGATAAGGCGTTTGAACACTTGTACTGGTGTACAGTGTTTGGGGTTTATTCCGCTTCCCCTGGACATGCTTCTACTGATAGTGACAGTGTGGTTGTAACGTGACAAAATGTGGAAATGTTCAAGGCTATGAAAACTTTTGCAAGTGCGTGTCTGTATGTACAGTATATATATATATGTGTATATGTATATATGTGTGTGTGTGTGTAACCAGACATTGATAGAGTAGTCAACAATCTATATACTAGCAAGTAAATTACATGACAATGACACAGAAGTGTGTGTGTAGGTGTGTGTGTAGGTGTGTGTGTAGGTGTGTGCGTGTTGCCTGGCAGCACAGCTGAATAACAGCCAAAGAGCCCTGCGGTATAAAAGACCATAAGGCTAAACTAATGAGTCTATATCAGCTGATTTACAGATAACCCTCCACCAGGCTTAGATAAATGCTCCTGGCTTTTTCGCTAGACGCTGCACTTAAGACCTGCTCTGCAGGGGAGCAGAAAGGATGGAGCTACATTACCTCATGGCACTCTGTCTACACCCCGTTCTACAGCCAGACACATCACTAACTTGGGACTTGTAGTTGCCTTGGCAATAGAAAGCCACAAATAGCCGTTACCGGCGCACGGAACAGCAGCAGAATATGGTGGTCCATCACCTAAGCGAATGCTGCTTGTTAGATTCTATTTTCATCCGTCTACGGTTGACATGGAAGATTAAGGGATTTCTAAATGGTACAATTTGCGTAGAACACCAAGAGATCGCTGGCGGATATTAACATCTCTTTCACTGAAGTTACACTTCATTGTCTCTCTATTAAAAAAAGCACAACATGTAAATCAAATTCATTTGGCAAATGTAGTACATTTGCACATACAAACCATTTAACATAAGAAATGCTTGTTTGTGGAGCAGAGCCAGTCTGAGAGACTTGGCAGAGAGATGAGCAAATTAAAAAACACTTCAGTTAGAGCAGACAAAATGCTTATTATTATTATTTGATGCAAGCACCACATAATGTATTCAATTCATGTAGTGCAGACAGAAGACAGAGACGAATGTAAGTCTGCTAGGGGCGTTGGCAGAGCTATGAAAAAGTCAATTATGACACCGTCCCTTTGTTTTGAGCAAACTAGAAAAGTCTACAAACTATTTATTTCCCCAATTCATTATGCCCAGTATTTGCTGGTACTGTTGTTGTTGTCATAGTACCAAATATCTGCTATAGATGACTGGCCTTTTGGGTAAGCAACAAAAACTAAATCTAAATACAAAGAGAAAATGTTAATCTCACAAAAACAAAAAAGAAAAATAGCATTAAATCTATTTTCTTCAGAAAACCCACTTTCGGCAGGTGCTAGTAGAAATAGCACTGCAATCTCAATTACCCTGTATATTACCCCAGCTGCATTTCCTAAGGACATTGAGGGAGAAAAATAAATAAATAAATATTATTAATAATAAATAAATATTATTAATAATAATAATAATAATAATAATAATAATAAATACATACACACAAACACACACACACACACACACACAAGGGCTCGTTGGCGAGCGCCTGGTCTTATGGGCCCTATGGGTCCTCCACTCGAGGGAGGAACCGTGGGGGTCGAGTGCACTGTCAAATGGGTCAAAGGTCAGGGGCCTCGACAGACCAGACCCGGGCTGCAGAGGCTGGCTTTGGGGACGTGGAACGTCACCCCACTGTGGGGAAAGGAGGTGGAGCGCTACCATTTAGATCTGGTGGGGCTTACCTCTAAGCACGTCTTGGTTCTGGAACCGTTATCCTGGATAGGGGATGGCCTTTATACTACTCTGGAGTTGTCCAGGGTGTGAGGCGCCGGGCGGGTGTGGGGATACTCACAAGTTTCTGGTTGAGTGCCCTAACGTTGGAGTTTACCCCGATAGACGAGAGGGTCGCCTCCCTGCACCTACGGGTGGTGGGGGGAGAAACTGACTTTTGTCTGTGCATATGCACCAAACAGCAGTTCGGAGTATTCAGCCTTCCTGGAGACCCTGAATGGAGTCTTGTATGGGGCTCAAGTAGGGGACGCCATAGTTCTACTGGGAGACTTCAACATGCACGTGGGCAATGATGGAGACACCTGGAAAGATGTGATTAGGAGAAACTTATCTAAACCCGAGCGGGCGTTTGTTGTTAGACTTCTGTGCTAGTCATGAACTGTCTATAACAAACACCCTGTTCAAACATAAAGGATGCTCATAAGTGTACGTGGTACCAGGGCACCCTAGGCCGAAGGTCGATGATGATTTTGTGATCGTATCAACTGATCTGAAGCCGCATGTTTTGGACACTCGAGTGAAGAGAGGGGCAGAGCTGGTTACCGACCATTATCTGTTGGTGAATTGGGGGAAGACTCTGGAAAGCCCAAACGGGTAGTTCGGTTGAACTGGGAATGTCTGGAAGAGGCCTCTGCCCATGAGATCTTGACATCTTGAGACAATGACACCTCTGACGGAGCTTCTCTTGCATCCCTGTAGAGATTGGGGACATTGAACATGAGTGGGCAATGTTCAAAGCTTCCATTGCTGAAGCTGTGGCAGAGAGCTGTGGTTTCAAGGTCTTAGGGGTCTCAAGGGGCGGCAACCCTCGAACACCGTGGTGGACAACAGGTGGTCAGAGAAGCCGTCGGACTGAAGAAGGAGGCCTTTCAGAGACTGGCGGTGGTTGCAAGCCCCGGGGATTCATGAGATCCGTCCAGAAATGCTAAATGCAAAAGCTTTGGATGTAGAGGGGATGTCTTGAATGACATGACTCTTCAAAATCCCGTGGAAGTCGGGGACAGAGCCAAATAATTGGCAGACTGGGGTGGTGGTTACCCTTTTCAAAAAGGGGGACCAGAGAGTGTGTGCCAATTACAGGGGTAAGGAAAGGAGGGTTCGGCCGATTGTCGAACCTCAAATTGAAGAAGAACAATGTGGATTCCATCCTGGTCGTGGAACAACGGACAAGCTCTTTACTCTTGCAAGGATCCTGGAAGGGGCCTATGAGTTAGGAATACTGCCATAGGGAGGTGTTCCTAACTGGAGAGATTATACATACATGTTGTAATAAATAGTTTGTGTGTCCCAATGAGGATGATAGCCTGATGAGGGCTATATGTATGTCTTCCAAAGCAGGAAAAAAAAAAAGAATAAACCCAAACCTCCCTCTAAAAGGGATTCATCATAATTACATTATCAATAGTTTGACTTACAAAAGAATGGCATATACAGTCATCTATATTGGCCATCCTGTTTGGTAATCCCTAAATAATCACTGGGTAATATATCAACACTGTGACTTCTTGATTTTCGGTTAAAATATTAACCAGGATAATCAGGTGATGAAGAATCATGTCTTCACTCATATTTTATGTGGTTTTATTTCTCTCACAAAACAAGTAAAACATTCAAGATAATAATAAATAAATACATACATACATGAACAATAAAAGAGACACTTCTTAAACACTAGCATTCAACGTGCATTCAGTGGAACTTCAACATGGGTCATCGCTACTGCAACTACATCCTTGGTGCAGCAGTGAGACCTGACCTGACCAGGGATATCCAAAGAGTCTTACACAAAAAGGACCGAGGTAAAGATAAAACGGTTAACAATGATGTGTGTGCAAGGAAGGAAGAGTGGATAAGAAAACAGAAACATCAGAGTGCACGCGCACACACACACACACACACACACACACACACACACAGTGGCTGACTCCTTCGCAGGGCTCAGCTACAGGAAATCGATAACGAAGAAACAACCTCATTTTGCTCTCCCTCCACCTGCTCCTATTGTCAATACCGTCCATGACTTTATCGCGCCAGGAACAGAGTGTGTAATCTGGGAGGGACGTGAGTCCAGGTTGATGTCATTTTAAACCAAATGAAATGCAGAAACGAAACAAAAAGCACAAGAGTTGACAGTAACTGGACTATCTCACAATAAAGAGGAGGACTTTTAAAAAAAGGGTAGCGTGACCGATACACTTTTTGTTGGTCAGATTCAGCAAATATCCAGTATACTCACTATTGCTAGCTCCTTATGTGTGTGTGCTGGAAAAAAGTCATCTGGTGCAAATGCAGAGCCCTGTCGACAAAAATCGAACCACAAGACCGCACCACACAACACTATCCCAGCCTTGGCAATGCATGTCCGACGTGTGGGGCGGAGCTTCTGAGGGAGCACCCTATGGCATTGAAGAGAGAGATGCTTTTGTTTTGACAAGAGTTCAAATATCAACACGCTTTCTCCAAAAAGACTGACTTTACCTTTAAAAACCACAAGGCACCCTATGCTTTCAGAAACCCCGTTATATTATCTCATCTGTAGCCAGGGGTCATCGCACAGAAGAAAGCAAAACACATATGCTGCAGAAAGTGGGTTTGAGTGCAGAAGGAAACAAATAAGACTACCGTAGCTAGACAAGCCTATAGTGACATCTAGCAGGAAAGACTGGAAAATACAAAGCAGGCTGAATGATTATCAGTATAGGCTACTGTGGGTTTGCTTTTGTTCCATTTCAGTTCATTTTTCATGTGAAATGCTGTTTTTTTTTTTTTAGACAGACATCGTCATTTCATAACAACCTCCATTTTGACTGTGTTGGGTGGCAGGGACCACATACACACAGTGATTATAAAGACGAGATTTACATGTGGATACCGACACAAGTCATTTACATGTCCTAATGTGACCCTTATGGTGCTAATGTAAGATTGGGGTGAAAGGTGTTTAACCTGCAAACCGTGTCCCTTTGCAAGAGGAGAAGCTCTGTTGGCTTGTGTTTGGAGGACAATGCAACCACCAGGATCGGATTATCCATTAAGGGCTACTTGTCTTCAGAGCGTGCGCACACACACACACACACACGCACGCACATACGAGGCATTGCTGAAGGTTATCAGACAGTTTCTCTCTCCATGAATTAGTAAGCAGCGTGAAATGGCACTGAGGGAGACCTGCTGAATGTTTAATGGCATCAATCATCCCACAGCAGTTTAGCAGGACACTGCGTTTATTTAGACGGGACAGGCAGGCTGTGTGCTGCTGAGAAAAGGAAAAACTTTTTTTTTTTTTAAAAGGCGCTGCCTCGGTGCAAAGTGACCGCCAGACAGGTGGACAAAAGGCACAAAATGGCTACAAACCAACCTGGCGTGGAGAAGCCGCAGAAGAAGAAGAAAAAGAGCGTGAAAAGGTCTTAAGCAGAGGCAGGCCATCTAGAGTCTGCCGCCAACTTGGCTAGTGGTCACTGTAGCCAAGGTTAGGTGTCAGTAGTTGGACTTAAAAGTACTGCAACTGTGAAATACCGTGCTTGGGTGGCCGGGGATGCTGTCCTTGTGCCCTTACGTGTGTGGTGTTTTTAGAGAGAATATTTATAGTTAAGATAAAATGGGATAAAAAGTGTTTTTATTTTATATTTTACACCCACACACACACCCACTGCTGTCTGTACAGCCAGCAATCAGCCAGTACTCACCAGTATTGACCCAATGAGCCATCTGCAGAGTGAACCAATCAGAGATTGTTCCTAGCATTGTGCTAGGAACAATCTCTTTATGTTTGGGTGTGTAATGATATCTTTATGTTTGGGTGTGTTCATACACCGTCATACTGGTGGTTAGTCGTTCAAAAAGATACATCAATATTGGTTGCCCAAAACCTCAGTCTTGTTTATTCCAACAGTCAATTACAAAAAGAAAATGTACATTTGTCATAAAAGATTACTAAAATATGAACTGAATAATGATTTGAATACTGGTCATGGCAGTTTATCCTTAAGCGGTTTAAAAAAGGGATTTTTGGAAAATCTTCAGTCAATTTGTAAGTGTCATTTATGTTTTAATCCTGCAGTTAGTTGAAGGTTGGAGTTACTGGTTAGCATGGCTGGTTTTAATAGCTGTGAGATGACGCAGTCATCACTGTACATTTTAATAGCCGAGCCACACCTAACCCAATAAAAGGTTTTCATTCAACCAAAACGTGCTTGTACGTGCACACACACAAACACTTGATTAATGCACTCAAATTTCATAGCTGTGTTGTTTGCTGCTGTGCTGGTGGGTGTTTTAAGAGAAAATGGTGAAATTAGTAAGCATTAGCAGCAATAGCTACTTGGAGTATAATTGGCACATCTCCACAGGATGTATGCCCCTCGTCACAGAGATGACAGTACAGACTCCCTGCTATAACTACCTGATTAGAATAAATATTCAGAATACGTCCATTCCTCAGTAGTGGCAAATTATTTGGGTTTTGATTTGTTAGAGTGTGCATACAGTATAGATGAATACGTAAATTTACAAGCTCAGTTAGTGCTTAAGAAAAAGAATGGCACTTCAACAAAAGAAGAAAGGACAATGTATAAAGTGACTTAAAGTCAAGTATTAACGGCAGGGTTAGTCATTCTCGAGAACGCTTTCCAACTTCGAGCTCAAATCAAAGCAAACTCCATCCGAATCTCCCTCCCACATATTAAAACACATTGTAAAGCCAAAGGCTTTGTCATTGTGAGCGGCGTTCACCACAGTTTATGTTCTTATGTACGGAACCAGGGCTGTGTAGAAGTACCACATTATCTTTTCATGCACAGAGAACGGTAAGATTTGGAGGAGATATTTGGTGAATTTGACCATCAGTGCATTAGCTTACAATAGCTGACTATACCTTTAACGTACAATGTTTTATTAGTGGGGCAGTCCAAGATCACAAAGTCAAAAGTGAGACTTACCTAGCAGAACCTCAGAAGCATTTAATCAAGCCAGCTAGAAATGATGCAAGCTTGAAACAGGAGTTTATATTTTCCAACTAACTTGGTCACCTGCAGGCTAACTGGACGCAAAACTAACTAACAGACGAGGATCTCATCGTCAAATAGCAGTGCAATTATTGTAAAATTATTATACTTAAAATATATTAATTTACTGTATGCAACAATCTGCATATTCCATACAATACCTGAGCATTCCGGTGAACCCCTAACACAGACAGCAAGCGTGCAGATCCATTAGAGAAACCGGACTTCAATTAGTCAGATGTTAGCAGGTTCAAAGCACTCTGGCAGCACATTGCTTATGCAAGCAGGCTTTATTGTGGTGAGCACTGCATCTTCCTAAACACATTCATGAAAGAGCCTGCGTTGCTACTGATGTACTACAGCATGTGGCTTTGATGTGGTCATGTAATAGGTTATCTGGGCTATATTGACACAGGGGAAGAAGGAAAAATGTGCTAGAATACCTTTAGTAGTCTACAGCTATTGGGACAGCCACAAAGAGTACAGCTTTTTGAAGAGCATCTCTCTAAACTGTTAAGTAAAAACTAAATTTAAAAATAGTCTAGCAATTGGTTTAAGTATATAATAGAGTAACTTTTTTTAAATACTGGTAGGCCGTCAATTCACCTAGAACACATAAGAGCAGCTGTTCTGCCTTATAATTATAATTATAATCCAACAACCGAGGCTAACCCTTCTCTCAAGACAGGAGCGGAAGTATATATGATATGGATATTATCCATCAGGAGAAAATTAAAGCAAATGAACAAGGATTATAGGAAATGAAGAGGGATTATATCAATATGCTCAGAGTCATGGACATGATAACAGAAGGAAGGGTGGGGTGATATCCCGGAGAGATTATTCACAGATCCAAAGTAAAGAAATACTGTAGAACAATATAGAAAATGGAAGAGTAAAGCTTGGCTCAGAGAGAGGGAAATTGAGTGAATGAGAGCCCTCTGAGGTCAGTCCAGCACACAATGAAAGCGATGACATAGTACTTTGCATCAGAGGTAACACATCGTGTGTGTAAACTGAAACCTACATTGACAGCTTCTTCTGGCCCGGGTCCATGAGGCGTAGAGTGTCCCTGATCAAGCCCACTTTAACCTCCTCATCCACTGGACTGGGAACATACTCAAACACTCCTGGGGCCACCTGAAAGACCCCCCCCCCCCAAACACCACCACACGCAGTGCAGTTATAGCGTGAGCAGTTACGTAGACGTACAGTGTGTGTGGTACCTGGGAGTCAGTCCTGCCTACCTCCTGCTCATGTTCAATTCTCATGCTGGGGTTGGAGTTCACCTCAAGTAATACTGGCTTCAGGTTTTTGGTCAGAAGGATGTCAAAGCCCAAGATCTAGGACGCACGCACGTGCACACACACACACGCACACACACACACGCACGCGCACACACACACACTTAACATTACCTAATTGATATTACTGAACCTCACATTCTAAAAAGGTAGATTTTCCACCTTGTTCACAGCTTGTGATCCCCCTCATGGAAAAAACACATTTAAACCAGTCATTTCACCTTACGAGCTACTAAGTGTAAATGGCACTGTAAAATATCTTCAGACATTCAGTGGATATACACTCACCTAAAGGATTATTAGGAACACCTGTTCAATTTCTCATTAATGCAATTATCTAATCAACAATCAC
>JAODLL010005493.1:0-10507 GCA_026546735.1 Forbesichthys agassizii
CACTGTGGAGTTGTTTGACTACCTCAGTGACCTCCCCCAGGGAAATTGATGATGATCCCCCATCAGCCTCCAACTCTATCTCGATCACAGAGGATTCAGTCGGATTCAGGAGTTCCTCAAAGTGTTCTTTCCACTGCCCAATTACTTCCTCAGCTGAGTGTGTTCCAGTGTTCCATCCTTGCTGTACAGCTTGGATGGTTCCCATATGCCCTTGATGATTGATTTGACATTGTGTTAAGTATTGAACTAAGTAGCTGCCACCTACTACACATAGTGAGTGATACTGTAACATGGAGCTGGCAGGTGATCCAGGTCACAGCAGAGGTCAAGCAGTAGGAGGAGGAAGATGAAGATGATGTGGCGGTGAAAGGAATTGCAGGGGACAAGCACCCTTTCCGAGAGGTGGTCGTGGGCCTCGTCATACATAATGTTGTGATTCATTGTATTTCATTACATTATTTTAGATTTTTTTCAGTAATTCCAATACCTCTGTTTACAGTAATAGTAATATTGGCTCTTTAGTCATTTGACAGTCATTTATTTGTGTAATACCATAATGAAACCTGTATTACAAACAATATTTAATGAACAACTAAACAATGAACTTATTGGTACATTGTGTGACAGTTATCTACATGAACACTCCTATGGTATTTCACAATACATATGTAATTTGAACCAATGATCCTGCAAGTGCACAGTTTCTCTAAATATATGATAGCAATGTTTTGAACATAAGACAGCCTGTGTTACAAGTGGTTACCGTTTTAAGTTTTGTGTTGTGAAAAATGACTCCAAGCTTCTGATATTTGGAGCAAAGTGAATACATTATTTGATTACTGTGTGATTTCCAATGCAAAAGACACCCAGCAGATGTCAGAGGATCACACAGGTTGGATGAATTAGGCTTTGCTTTTCTACTGCAGTGCATACTGATGTTAAACTGTTTTCAAACACACTTAAACATTCTGTATGGATACACTTTTGCTCTCTTGAAAAGAGTGTTTGTGTGTGCCTGTGTGTCTGCACGTGTGCAGTACAGTACATGCATATGTGTATGTGTGCATCTGTCTATGTTCTTATCATGAACATTACTATAAACTCAGTATAAATACAACCACAGAGCCTACATTCTGTTTGGCGTGTTTACCACTAAACACCACTGTAAGAAAAGAGTAACTTACATTCTCTGTCTAATATAGAGTATCTGTTTTCCCATTAACAGAAACATACTTCTGTACTGTGTATGTAGTTTATCATTAGCACTTGATGTTAGCATCATGTTTCACAGTAAACTATGTTAGGCCTTTCATCTACAATGTGACAGTCATTAGAATTGATTGAGCATTTTGTAAAATAGGCTAAACAAATTCCAAAATATGTGACTGGCATGAAATGTGCTTCTTGTAGTTTTTCACTATGACTTGCCTCATGCCTCATACCTGCCTCTGCAGCATTAATATAACAGTTCATTTTGAGCCTAACATAATTCATATGATTTATGTGCTCAATATTCATTTTTTATGAATAGTGGATGTCAAAAACATCATGCATTTATTTACATTTTCATCAGGTGGTAATTTGACTTGTGTTGTAAGACAGACTTATCGTCTTTGACAAAGTTGAACTAGATGTGTTCCGAAGCGTTAAAGATCTGAATAAAAAAACTACCAGCCCTGCCATTTATATTAGCAGTCATCTTCTGTTGTGACTGAGTGCTCATAAATCATAAATGATAAAGTCCTGGTAATGGGTGGATGCCCATAAATTCATAAAGTGATCCCAATCCCTCAATGAAAGTCGTGTATATGCACTATTAATATGTGACTAGTATAGCTAGCAGAGGGCTTCTTAACAAATACTACATCTAACATTGAATAATAAAGAAATGATAAAACAAAGAAATGCCTCTGAATGGGAGAGAAGCGGCCAAGTGGTTTAACTACTGGGCATAAAGTATCCTATAGCAACAGTGCCAATCAACTGACAGCTTTATGCTATTTTCCATACCCAGCTCTGCGGTAGGTAAGAGGCTGTTCTAAATGACTAAACTGACATGTACATTAACACAGACCAGCACTGTTATAACCACTTGTAGACATGAGCAGCTGTGTACCAAATTCCCTTATTTAGTGGTGCAGATGAGCACTTCACAGAGGGGGAAAGCACTTCATTTATTGCATGATTGCAGCACCTGTAGTTAAACGTGTTTTGATATTTTACTGTAGTTTAGATTCTGCTCACCTGAAATCTTATATCAGTTTATCATGGTATTACAAAATTAATTTGATAATTTCTAGCATATTAGCTAGACATATTCTAGGAATAGCCTAATTTAAGAATCTTAATTTAGGATATCCCATTAAAGTTAAAGTAAGCAATGCGGGAAAAAGATTGTTGAAATTTGATCTTTTCAATGTCATCATAACACAAATATACCCCTCCCTTCAATGCCATAGGGTGCTTCCTCAGAAGCTCACATCGGATGCTCATTGCCAAGGCTGGGATAGTGTGGTGTGGTATGGCATTCACCTAGCCTCGCGAGAGCTTCACTTTTATTTCGCTGTGAGAATCAGTCTGGAAAGCCTCGGAATCATTTTGAATGTGTCCGAGTAGCATCTGAACTTTCCAATCAGTTGTGTTTATAGCTATACAGGCGTGGTTTAGGTGTGCTGACAGCGAAAACGACCAGATGGTTCATCAAATCATTTGCAAAGTATTATTTTGAAAGTACCTGCGCTTTACAAACAGTTTCAATGTACGGCTCCCCAGATGGACTTGTGACAACAATCCATCAGGCATGTCAGACTAGTATACACCACCTTGTTTGTGTTCCCATTTACAGAACCAGGGCTGTGTAGGATTTCTTTGCAGCGTGCACAGAACAGACATCTACAGGCTAACTGACAATTCTGAATTTGATAAAAAAGTGCATTAGCCTATATTCGCCTTTAAGTAAAGGCCAAAAACTGACAAGCAGATTTTTTCGGCTGGATAAACTATGACAAGAAGCCGTAACCAAATGAATGTAAAGCTCTTACTATTTCAGTTTATCGACAGTTGAGGTAAAAACATTCAAATGCAAATACTATAAGTATTTTAAATTTTGTAATTCTGAATATGATGTGATTCAGTACGCCATTTAATGGATTCACATTTACAATGATGTTGAAAGTCTAAAACAATTGAAGATTGAGATTTAGAGAATGAGTAGGAGTTTTAAGATACTGTAACATGAGAAAAAACTAAAACCTAAAAAAGATGATATTCTGTAGAGAGGCACCTGATTCTAAACAAAATGCAGGGAATTTCAGACCCTATAATATGTACTTTTGCTATCTGTTATAAATATAAATATAAAGCAATATAAATACAGGCAATTTCAGAAGAATTTTTCAGAAGAATATTCCCCCTTATAAAAATACAGAAATTAATAATATTAATCATATTTGATAACTTGCATAAGACAACCCAATCATGTAATATACAGTAAGCAGACCAAACATTCTATAAGTGCACTGACAGACCAGCACACTCCACCTTGCATAACCATTTGCACAGACAATAGCCTATTTGGGGGTGTAGCTGTCTCCCAATGAAAATTAATGAACAACACCCTAGATCTTCTCTTGCATAACATAACATTGATAATGTATCTGGCTTCATAGAAGCTAAAGTGGACCTATATGACTTTCTGCCACTAGATGCCATACTAGAGCACCAGCATAGTAGACCAAAGCTTTGAGGGCCACACACACACACACACACACACACACATGTACACATGTGATAATGATCTGTCTATCCCGTGGTCCCTGTCTGGTCATTTTGTGTGTTTCTCTGTCACTTCTCTGTGTTTGCTAGTCTCACTAGTTACACCTGCCCCTCATTGTCATTAACCAATGGTATGTCTATGTGTATGTAAAGGCAGGGCTAGTTTTCTCGAGAACGCTTAATATCTTTGAGCTCAAAACTATCCGCACCACCTCACACCTTGAAAACGCATTGTGAAGCAAAGCGTAGTTACTACGGCTTTGTTGTTGTGAGCCACATTGTTTGCCAAAAAGTTTTTTTATCTTACAATTAGCAAGGTAATTTTAATCCAATAAATTTACACAGCCCTAGCTCCGTAAATAAGAACATAAACAAAGTGGTGAACACCGCTCACAACAATGCCCTTGGCTTCGCAATGTATTTCAACTCTGCGGATGGATATTGTTAGTAGTACTGTACTGTAGTTAGTAAGAGTTCTCGAGAATGACTAACCCTTAAGCCCTTGTGTTATTTCCAGATCTTCAGTAAGTGTTCAATGTTAGATGCCTGTGCCCTGTGATCCTGCCTTATAAACCCTGTGTGCCTATTGTGCGTTTGGGTTCTCACCATCACTCCTCAGCGCATTGCACGTGCACTAATATGCACGCTGGTGACCTGGCCTGGCTATGAAAACAACGAACAGATGAACTGTACCAAACACATAGGGAGTGTGATATCATTGCCTGCTCAGGATGCAATTACTCCACTGTGTCTTTACAAAGAAAATAATTGTTAGCTGCTATATTGTTTAAAATGTCCTAGAGCACCATTCCAATCCCCTGAATTGCCAATTGCAAACCACGGAACTGTATATAGCAGGGGTTCCTAAACCTTTTTGTGCCAAGACCCACCTAGAGAGGACCAATCTATTTAGAGACCCACCAAACCAAGTACCGGTAACGTCAAAAACCTATTCATTTTAGCTAATGCTAAACCTGTGTATGCGCCAAATATATTTTAGCAGAGCGCTCCATAAACTATAGTGTGCACGTGGCTAAATAGAATGTCACCCAATCAGGAACAAGTAGGCTATTTTGCCACAATCTTACTCACGACCAACAGTGGAACAACATGATAGTAAAGCACAGAAGCCTTTCATTGATATTCTTCATTCATTCATTCATGCAATTCATTCGCTCCCACTCAGTGACCCATCTGTGGGTTCCAACCCACAGTTTGAAAAGCGCTGGCCTATAGCACAGACGATACCCCACTGCTGCACTTCCAGGAATGGTTTATTGCTCTAACCATGCACATCATGTATAGATAAAATCTTTTGTACTACTGTTAAGAATCTGTCTGACAGATCTGTACTAATCCTGTCCCATTCTTGACACTCTGTCAGTGCCTGTTTAAGGTATTCTATGTGATTTCAAATGATGTTATTTTTGGCAATGTATTTCCGTATTGTGTCGTGAGCAGAATTTGATTTTTCCCCACTTCTCCCTAAATGCCTTGTCTAAGAGGGACTACTTTCAGCAACACTGTATTTGTCTCGATTGGAATCCTAAATCAAATGTAAATGTGATTATTGTTGTGTGTGTGGTTGCGTGCCCTGCCCCCTCTGGCCAATCAATGTGTGAATGGTAATGTGGTTCCAGTTATGCAGAAATCACATTGTGATGTGGCATACAGAAACACAGAATATGAACTGTAAACCGTTTATTAACAACAATACATTAGAAAGACAGACACAATGGTACTTGACACTGAGGAGAAAGGCAACTAAGTATGTATTATTTCTAGAAAATGTCACAATTGCTGATTTGATTTATTTTCCCTCCCAAAATATAAACCTGTCAATCAGTCACATATACATAACATATCATACAGAATATAAATCATGTATAAATAATCAGCACTGAATGCCACATATATTTTTTAGACTTTTTGGCAATGTCATTTTTAAACATGTATTAGTATATCAGAATAGACAGACCAATGCAATCGAGCCACATTAAGCAACATACAGTATATTTACCAATACTAACCCATTCAACCCAGTGGAGCCTTTACTATTTGTCATATGATATAGAATGGCAGATTCACATACACACAGAGCTTCCTATAGCTAGTTAGCTCAGATAACTAAAATAAATGACACCTGCCATCATTTCCTTGTTAATAACAATGCAGATATCAATTTAAACATGCAACAAAGAACGAGAGGCACTGTTTATTGTACTGTACATTCACCTAAAACGCACAAACATGAAATATCTTATCTTCTATTACTGCATTAATGCTTAATCAAAAACAATGTGTTAGTCAATAAAATTTAAATTACGATACATTGACAATACATTGACAACACTGAAAATATAAGAACATTCTTGAAAATATGTAGGCTACTTTCATAAAGTCATTATTATATAGGAAACATTTGTAGAAATAAGTTATTCTCTTGTGTTTACCACATTTTTCTTCATCAATGTAATTATTATATATTTGTATAAATAAACTAATAATGATATACCTTGTTCTATTGATATATATATATATATATATATACCTTTAAAGTATAGCGTTTTTGTGGACTATGCTGTACAAAATCAATTGTGGTTCATTGCCATCTTAATAGTAACACTGTTAAAACCACATGATCAGTTTCAGTGCTTGGAAAACAAAGAATACTTTTCTTCAGCACTACCATTGGGACACAGGCTCTGAACAACAATGAGATCATTACCATCCATGTTTCTAATAAACTGCAATAAAAGTTAGCAAATGATATACTCTACCTGCATCAAACTGATATTTGTTTCGCTGTGCTTCACAGGGAAACAAATATCATACTATATCAAGCTACTTCAATACACACCTCAACTTTTCACACCAGAACCACAGATTTCCAAACCTGGTGTAATCAGACACATAATTCACTTGGTGAATAGGGTCTGGATTCGCTCCAATGAAATATGTTTAGAGTTGTTGCCGCCTACTGGGCGTAGACCTCAATCATTTTTAAACTATTGGACAGCGTTTAACCAATCGGCATTGCTACAACTTTTTGTTTTTCTTCATCTAAAATGATCTCCCACCATTTTTAAAGACACATTTTACTTCACCGTCATCACACTTACCAACGACCGTGGACCCTGATTGGTCCACCATCTAGAGTAGCTGGGCAAACACTAAAGTAAACAGGGTTTCCAGACTATAATCTCAGCAAAAATTGACCTGAGCAATAGTTGTGCGCAGCCAGTCTACATATGTCCACCGCAGGCCCAGGAAACACAACTGTACATGTATGTGGCTGTAGTGGGGCTAGAGAACTGTGTGAACCTTTAGCAGCTCTAGGGAAAAAGCATAACTTACGCTGAGGTCAGACCATAGAACAATACAAGTCACATATGAATGTGTCCACCTAATGAGGACAGTGGGATATTGACTCAGTGTCCAATGTCGTTAAGTTTTGAATTACCCTTTACCCGTTAAGTGCTTGGGGTCTTGCCATCTTCACAGATAACTCAGGGTTTGAGTGATTGTGAAACTCCCAAACAAACCCCGAGAGCTCTGGTCTGTGTGTTGTCACTCAGAGTTTGGAGGGACACGTAGTTCGGTGTTTAGCTGAAGTGCGTCAAAAAAGTATGCCTGTACACATGATGCCATGCAGAAGCTCTGCATTGCACAGGTCTGGCTGCTCGGCTTCAAGCTGAATGCTTATTTTGAAGGCTTGAAGGGTTGAGAATGGAACACAGTGGGCTAGCCAGGAGAAAACCTCTAGCTTGAACCACTACAATGGCAAAACGCCAACACCTCTCTGCCTTCTGTTTACGTCGGGACAGTGTACAGGTGTTTATAAGAATATAAACAAGGTCGTAAAGCAAATAGCCTAGTATACCTTCTGTAAAACATTGTTTAGGTTACTGTCATTGAAACAAAATGTGTTATATTAACATATGTATAACTGCCATTAGTCAATTAATTCTAATAGATCACTGACAAAGCCTGTTATTGATGTTCTACCAATAGTGTTACCCTCCAGGCATTTGCTAGTTAATGGGAAACATGACCCATGCCAGTTATGTAACCGAATTCTGAGTTCCTATGTAGCCACACAGCTGCATTGTGAAACGATGATGGTTCAATAAACCATTGGCAATCTGTAAGTAGTTGCAGTTGCTTATTGATGTCGAAAGGCGAAATGGATGGCAAGTGTACCCTCTGAATTACATGAGGCTCACAGGAATGGTATAAATACAGCTTCAAAATGTCAAATGAAGCGATATGACATAGTCTATCGTACATGCAACCACAATCATGATAATGTACTTTAATATCCATTATGCAATACAATTTTAGCACAGTATGCCTCCTTCATAGCTTTCATATCTACATGATATATCATCGTATATCGCATCTACATATCATATCTTCATTACTTTGGCACCACTGTTTGTTTAATCACGGTCTCTTCATTTGTTGTGAAAATCTTGATTTGACTGTGTAGTGGGCAAAATGGCGTTAAAGCCTTATGTGATGATTTCTTAGAATTATGCAGTAACACTATGTTTTTGGGGCTTTTATGTGTGACTAGCCTGTTTCTGCTTAAAATCAATATGTTCCTGATAAAGATAGGGTCACCGGTGATCCTGCAGTTTGTGTCAACAGCTTGCTAGTTGAAGCCGGTATCCCTTTGATAAACAAGACCAAAAGGACTTTGGTCTTGTACATAACTCCCTTGCTGAGAGGACCTCATTAGCCAAATGTGACCTAGGGGGATGAGGCTATGAATTGTACTAGTATATAGGTGTTAAGAATATACTTGATCGGGGCTGATAGTATCCATCCACTTTGTCACAACTTAAGGTGCTTTATTATCAATTGTTAATGTAAATAAAGTTATACTTTTAATCAAAATCCTTACGCCTGACTGAGTTGTTGGAAAGTTATTCCACTACAACTGCTTCTTTGGTAATGTGCAAAATATAATGCTGAAAAACTATAACAGTTCGATACTAGCGGAAGAGCCTGTGATGGACTGTTTACCAATATGGGCATTCTCCTTATGCTCCTCTGTACCACTTTAAATGGTAATCTCATTGGACCTGAGTGTGTTGGAGAGGGTGGGAATGGTTATTTTATTCATGAATGCTGAGAACCCACAGCTGATTGGATAATGGAAATTTGAATAAATTGTGGTCTATACCAGAACAATGACAACAAAACAAAGCAAAAGTAAGCAAAATCCAAAAGGAAATATAGACAGATACTGTAAACACAATAGGCCTACATAAGTATATCAACAACACTAAAGTATTCTTTAAGGCAGCGAGTATGTTTGAATATATACATAATACAGTACAATAGCAATCTTTAAAGGTACTGTAAGCTACACTCCTTGATTGAATCCAAAAAACCTAAAATATTCTCCTTAGCTGAAACGCAAATACGCACATGGCTGTGTGTGTGCGTGCGTGTGTGTGTGTGTGTGTGTGTGTGTGCGTGCGTGCGTGCGTGTGTGTGTGTGTGCATGCGTGTGTGTGTGTGTCATGAGCCAATCAGAGTTGTAGGAGAGTGCAGAGGTGTGTCAGCCATTCAACACACTTGTTTCTATGAAGCAGGTCCCCACCACGAAGACAAGTCCTGACAAACACAGAAGAGTGTACCTTTAAAAACACATTTGTTTCTGTCTCAACTTCTGTCAAACTGTTTTAACATCATGTGGCTTTGATACATTCTGCTTCTGTGACGAATCTAAAGACGTTTGTGCAGCGCAGTTCTAGAAAACCCATAACGTGCATTTCACTCTGTGTGTGTGAGGGTCAGAGTGTGCGGGTGCTCATGCATCATGTGCACGTGCGTGTGCGTGCACATGCACGACGCTCAGGAGAACTCCTCAGGCCGAGGGTTTGGTGGCGCGCAGACGCTCACCGGATTGCCGTTGCCGCTGATGCTGCGGTTGCCCCCGGCGACGTCAGAGTGGCGTGCGGTGGCGTAGGCCTTCCTCCTGGCCGACAGTGACACCCGGCGGCCGTCCACCTCGGCCGGGTCGTACACCGTCACCGTGCTGGTATCCATGCGCGACAGCGTGTACATGCTGCTCTGGCGCGTAGGGTGCAGACGCGTGGCGCGCAGCTCCAGCTCGTCGTAGCTCGATACCGTGATGAACGGGCACCACCGAAATGCCCGCTTGAAGCCCGCCCGGAACCTGGCCACGTGCCGAGCAAGGTGGGAAAACACAGGCACATGTTAGGAAAGGATGGAAGTACGCAACCAGGAAATTATCAGGTTTAACCATTTTACATTGTAGAATTCTTCTTTTAATCGGGTTATTGAACAAGTTATACTACCCCTCTGCTTTGCAATGACATTTCAATCGGGTTTGGCCTTTCTCTTCCGATTGAGGTGTATAGCCTGGAGTATATGGAGCATTTTCTTCGGGTTGGGCTTTTAACCCGATTCCAAATCGAAATTGCAGGGGCCATATTAATGCAGCTATTGTGGAACTTCATATATAGTTGTTAATTTCTAATAAATATTTTAAAACCTCCTGTTTTAGGAGTAATATTGTAGTCATAAATGTGTATGTAGTAGTATAAATATGCATAATGGCTGAGCAGAATCAGTGTTTTGCCACAAACTGACCTAAGCAGAGTAAAAATGTATTATGTCCTACAGTATCTCACAAAAGTGAGTACACCCCTCACATATTTGCAAATATGTGAGCATATCTTTTCATGTGACAACA
>JAODLL010005494.1:0-10506 GCA_026546735.1 Forbesichthys agassizii
TCTGACCTGATGACCTAAGGCTACGTGAGGGAGTATGAACCTGTATCAGGTCAGCAATGTAAGGAGGAGCTAGTCCGCAAGGCTTATGTGTGTGTCACAGCCTGTACTGGCCACATTTGGCATGACAACAACTAATATCATTTAGCATCGTAAAGTTGGCGGTCCATCTCCTGCCCAGCTTTTTTTAAGCAAGCAAATGGGAAAGACGTGTGGTTAATGACATTGTAAACCACAAGGTCATTAGCCACACAGTTTGTGCATGTTTGTGTTTGTGTGTACACGTGTTTGAAGGAGGCGTGTCATCTTTGCACATGTGCATATATGTCCATGACTAGTTAACTGATGAATGATGGTGCGTGGTGGGGGAGGGGTGTGCGCACATACTTGTGTATACTATACGGATATGACCTCCTCTCCTGGAAGGGATAAATCATGGATATCTGTGGCAGGCAAGCCCCGCTGCCCTGATTCATGGAGCTGCCTGAATGACCTTCATTTGTCATACATTTGGGTCTGGTGTGCCCATTCTCCCTATCCATGGGGGTTGGGGCAACTTCACTCCACGCTCATTACAGTCACCACAGCACATGCTACATATTGGCATGTTAAAAATATAGAATTGTGTTTGACCTGAATCGTATAATATATTATATATAATGATAAAATAATCGTGCTAAGAACATCAATTCCACCTTACAGTACTATATTGAGTCTTATTGATAGGGTTGGAAAATATGGGAATAAGAAATCGAGGCCAGACACAAATATATATTTTGAGCAGGCCAAAAAGTTACAAATGGCAAAAATTCTATCAGTCACAAATACCACAAATTATTCGTAAAGTAAAGCAGGAGTGCTGCTTTTCTTAGTGAATACATTCCATAGATAAAGTGTTTGCCTGATTTATGCTGTTTAACTTACTTAAGAAATCTTTTGCTGTAATCACCAGGTAAGATTTAACCTGACAAGACCAGTTATCTGTCAGTTAGAAACGTCTATCTGGGAAGCCGTCTATTTTAACTGATTCAAGAAGGCAGGCGCTTTCAAAAAAGTACTTTGCATGTGATTGGACTAACCTGTAAACCAGCAGTCTGTTGTTATTCACTCTTGCAGTAGAATAGTCGGGAGAAGAGTGGAAACATATTTTCCATTGAGAAAGCCCTTTGTTCTTCTAATAAATTTGAATAAAACCAATGCTATATTGTTTTTGACTTAAATTGTTTCCAGGTCGCCTACGCACAGGGCCATCAAGGTATTCAGTGAATACCCAAAATAAAATATAGTACAGCCTAATAAATATTATATATAAATATACTATTGATCTGATTTGAAAACTAAACAATAAAACAACAGAGCTACTGAAATTGAGACATTTTAGTAAGCAGCAGACTGTTCTCTGACACTTAATGGTGCTAACATAAAGGCAAATGGGGTGAAAATAAACCAATCACATGTTTTCTTGTGATAGTTGCTAGGCAGAATACTCTGAACAGCAACTATGTTAATACTGGCTAAGCAACGCAGATCAATTAATACATGTATTTAATACCTTTCACGTTCCAAGTGAATAGGGGCATATTTTACATGATAGTTGTCATTAGCCAATCACAGTTTGATATAGGATGGAGGTGGGACTTTCTGTAAGAATTTCAACATCATTCAACTAATAGAAAATGCCCTACCACGTGACTCTTGCTTGTGACCTGCGTGACCTGCATCATGAGGTATATCTGAGCATCATGATGACTATGACGCTGACATCATACTGTACATTGACGATGGATTTCCATGTTCTCAACTCTTAGAAGTTGCAACACTAAACAAATTATTTGAGATGTGGCAGACTGGAGATTGATATGAAAAATGTGCCTGAAACGGATTGCAGTTTTTGAACTGGGCAGCTTACTTACAAGGATACAGTTAAGGCCGATTACAGGAGAGCAGCCGTGCACCAGGAATTGGAGAGCACAGACAGGAATATAGGCAGATAGACATGAATGGGCATTTCCATAGCTGCACTGCCAATAAGCCTTATTTAGGTGAGGTAGAGGTTGAGGACCACAAGCAATGTTTTTGTCGTTAATATTTATGCTTGGTCTTTTGGCGAGTTAGTTGCATGTCGCATTTAGAGGTAACAAGGTTGGTATTCGTGTTTGTGTAAACTTAAATGTAGGCCTGACGATCGAGCGTTTTGATAAACTATTACAGTGTTAGTAGTACGAGTCAGGCCAATATGTAGACCAGGTTGTACTGTGTTATGCATTTTGCAGCTAAACTACGACGCTGATTGGCAACACACTAGGTTAACCGGCCTGAATCAACTCGATTTCCAAGCTCTCCAGACTGATTCTCGCGGTGAAGTGAACCTGAAAGCTCACAACCTCAGGATGGTCTTGCGAGGCTGGGTAAGATTATCATCATTTAAAGGGTTATCAAACCCTTTAAACCCCTGACCTTAATATTTCAGTTACCGGTAAGTTAATTTTAATTAAACTATACATTTGTCATGTCCCTGTAGGTGATCCACAGAAGAGCGTCCATTGACTTCCATTGTTTCTAAAAAAAATACTTCTAAATTTGATCTCTATATAGAAGTCACTCATGTTTGTTGTTGTAAAATGTAACCTTCCAAATTAATTTTAATTTAAACATAAAACTGAATGTATTTTAAATAGTACAGCAATGTGATTCTTACCAGTAGAGTTAGCTATGCAGACCACTTGTGCTCTTCTCATTGCCCTGCAGCAGCATACATGCTGCATTTCTCTTCACATTCCTCCTTTGTTACTCCATCACTTGTTCCAAGCCAGACTCTGCATGTGTCACTGGCTCATGGCTCTTTGCTAATGCACACACTGCTGTGCTGAGGGCGCCCCACATCCTGATGAAAAGGGCTCCTGCTGGTTCTACATTGTAATTCAGTGGAAACCATCAGTCATGGGGTCTTCAAACCCCACTCTCTTTGTCTCTTTATTCTCTATTCTATAGTTGGACAAGGCTATTAATATAGCGATCTGCCATACAAGTCCATATAGTATTGTGGTTCCAACAACACATTTGTACAGCGCAAATCCTACATCACCGTCTCCTATATGCCTAAACACAAAGTTCCATTAGTGCTCTTAAAGGACCCATTCCATGAAAACCAAGTATTTCTAGTTGTTTTTGGCATTAGCAATGTCGATGTGACCAGAGGCGTCGGGTTACAGCAGGCAAGTGCCTGGGGCCCCCGAGCTGTAAGGGGGGGCCCCTGACGGCTACTGAACAACAACATGTACAACACTGAACACCTTTTGATCATCGCCTACTGCAACGACACATTCAGAATCCTCCCTAGTCGGGGCCCCATGGATCTCTGACTTGTGTAACGATAGAACCGATAGAACTAGGCCAATATAGCGTCTAATGTTTGGCCAATCAGATTAAACGTGCAAACAATGGTGCAGATCCTATTATGTGTATTGGTTGATATAGTTGGAAAATACGATGTGTGCAGCACGCCATTTGAGAGGAGCTAGTTCGCCTAGCCAAGTTGGGTTGTGATACACACATATGCATGACCATGTCAATACAAAGAGGATGTAACCTTCTGGTAACGAGAAAAGGAAAAAAGGGGAGAGAAAAAGACAAAGCAGGATATATATACCTTTCTGTGATCTAATTAATCCTAAAGATAGCCTACATTGTGCTATTTGTTGAAATGAGTGGTGGGTATCAAAGATATTTTAGCGCTTTCTAAAGCATTAGTAGGCCCACATTAACAGGCTTATATTACGTTTTGTTTCTGAAACTTCTCAGGAAACTTGTAGTATAGTTGGCAAATAGCTGATGAGTGCAATATAAGCTAACAATAATATATTTATATAGTATGCTCTCTCAAATGTACTGTAGCCTATTTGTTGCAATGTTATTTTGAAATATGTAGCCTACTGCACACACAGACAGGGACTGCACACAGGCACACAATAAATAATCAAGTATTATTATTATTATTATTATTATTAAGTACTGTTATTATTGTTATAATTATTTCTAGCAGTTCTATCATCAAGCTACCCCATCCAGTACTGATCAAAATTAGGTAAAGGATCACCCTGGCAGTCCAGCAGTAAAATACCCTCAGTATCACCAACACTTTTCTATAGTAACAGCATCACCATCACAGCAGGTACAATAGCTCTGTGGTTATATCACACCACCATGCACTGGCCAAACATCATGTCTTTAGTCATGCTTAATGCTATGAAATAGTGAAGAAAAGAGTTGCTTATATCAGAAATAGGCCTAATCCTAGGCCTAATACTGCCTAATTGTTGCCTAAAAAAGCAGCACAGTCCGTTCTAATACTTTTAATATTTTTATTTGGTCAAAAAACAATATGATAAATGATCGGATCCTACCATGCTGTATGGAGGTGCGTACATTGTGGTGCTTCTTGCATGTGTATGTCCATGAATCTAGAATTCCAAAAACAAAGCAGTTGCGCAGTGTGGAGCCTTAACCAGATACGTACGTACGTATGGCTCGGAAGCCCAAAAACAGGAATAAACTCCTGGTGATTAACACCTGACTTAAATAACAAAACTGACTTTAAAGGAAAAAAGGACAATTGATAGTCTACCACTTGGCTGCAACACTATTTATGAAGATTTTGTTTGAAAACAGCCTATATCTTGTTGCAGACATGTGGGCGTAAAGGCCCCCATTCACCTCTTTGCCTTTGGCCCACAGACACCCTTGCATCGCCCCTGGATGTGACACGGACAAGTTTTTGGCCTTTCAATGTGGACTGTTAGCTCCCTGGTCTGTATTTGCCATGAAAGGAACAGTGGCGGAGAGAACAGACTTATCAGAAAGTAGTGTGTATGTTACGTAGATTACTACAGTTTGTTTGGTAACCCCTATGAGAATATGGCCACCTCCATACTATTCAGCAAAATTGACAAGCTACGGAACTGATGTTGATCGCCAGTACACAAACCGTAAGTACAAGTTTAATGTTCAACATTTGCAGGTAACCAAATCTGCAAATCTAGTTTTTGATACAATAACTGGTAGGCTACCATAGCATAAACACAACTCGAGTCTGCAGGACAGGCATATTATCAAGAGTGATGCACTATTGTGCACATCTATAACTATATTAGATAAATATAGGCTATTGTTCTGTAACATTGTTCCTAGTTCTAAAATATTGTGAGGCGGATGCCGCTGGGCTTGCCGTGGCCGTGAAACAAAGGCAAAACCCCATTTGACAATAGACACGTCTGGCTAAAGTGAACACGGCAATGGGGAGCAGGATGAGAGAATGAGGCTGGGGAAAAGCATAGAACCTTTAAGAAATAGATAAAAGTTTTGTGAACTGTAAATACAACACCAGCGGAATTAAAACATGAAAGTTATTAGTCATTGGGCGGACTGGCGCTGGTCCGACTTGGACTACCGTACTTACACCGGGCTGTGAAGGTTTCCCGTGTGTACTGGTCAAGAGGTGCAATCGCTTTGGTCCTTGACCTGGAGCGGATAGGTGAGACAGGGTGACTCCGGTAGATAGCTGGGAAAACGCTCTCAGCTTTCACCCCAACGAGATGGAGTAAAGTCTCTCACCGCTCTTGGATCATACGTTTCAGCACTTAAGAGTCCGAAAGGTCCTTCAACAAGGACACACCAGGTCACTAATGCACGGAGTGGTAGTTATAGTTCATGAAAGGTCCCTTGACTTGGACACGCATGGAATTCTGTTTATACTGATTCCCTTTAATAACTTGAAAGTAAAATAAAATAAAAACATGCTTACGGTAAAACTGTGGAGAAAGTAAACTTTTAAACTAACTTGGTAAATTATAATATCAATAAACTTTATTTGTATAGCACCTTTCATAGGCAATGTGCAACTCAAAGTGCTTTACAGTTAAAAACATTTGAAAAACAAAGGATGAAGGAAACATATCAAAAAGAAACAACAGAAAACTAGGTAAAAGTAAAATTAAAATAATAATAATAATAAATAATAAAAATATTAAAAAGCATTCCCTAGAGGCAGATTTGCTTTATCCCTCTAACTACCATGGCCCCTGTTAATGAACTCTGCTAGCGGTATTTACCTGCCCTAGCCACATCAGCTACTAGCGGCATTTACCTGCCCTAGCCAAATCTGCTAGCGGTGCTTCGCCTGCTCTAGCCACATCAGCTACTAGCGGCATTGACCTGCCTTAGCCACAACAGCTATTATCGATACTTATCCATGGAAAAACTAGACAATTAATATGAGAAATGTTTTTTACCTGGAAAATTGCTATATTTGGGGCATGTCTAAGATCCTCTGGTAATTTATTCCAAATGTGGACAGCATAAGTGCTAAACGCAGCTTCTCCGTGTTTCATTTGGACTCTAGGATGTACTAACTGACCTGTGTTCATGGCTCTAAGAGCCCTGCTTGGTTGGTATTCTTCAAACATATCAGAAATGTATTCAGGTCCTAAACCATTCTGAGATTTTTGAGAAGTAAAAGCACAACTTTGAAGTCTATTCTGTAACTAACTGGAAGCCAATGCGATTTAAGAACAGGAGTGATGTTCTCTGTCTCTCTCTTGGTTAGCATTCTAGCAGCAGCATTCTGAATGAGCTGCAGCTGTTTTACAGTCTTTTTTGGGAGTCCCGTTAAGATAAAATGTAACGGCAAAGTTAGCGTCTAATACTTAATGCGTTGTGCAGGTAAGGTGTGCATGAGGTTGAGAACAAAGACTTTAGTTCTTGAGTTCAAACAAAGAGAAAAATAACATGCAAATAAACAGTTAACTTATGTACATCTCGTCAATAAGGGGAGTGTTTAGCGGTGTCCTTTCCCTCCTACCTTAGACATATTTGACATTATAATATAAGTCCTAAGTCTGTTGTCAAAACAAACAAAGCAAGAAAAGAAAGCCTAACTCCTTCAATAATAAACATGGAAAATCATAAACATATTGTAACTCCTAGCATGCAATGCGGTTGCATAGTTAAGTTAATTTGTTTGTTTATTCAGTTGTAATGTACACATTTACCTATTATTGTGCAGTCATGTAATTGTTCTAGTCATAGGTACAATGTTTTGGGTACTAAGACACTTTTAAGGTGCAACCATGACAGAGAGTGTGTGATAGACTCAAGCATTAGCATTAGTATAAAGCAGAGGTGCTTGCGTAGCAATACACAAGGGAACACAACCCAAAAATAGACAATACTTTGCCTGCATCGGAGATGCGGGTGTAATGGGTTTAACGTTAAACTAGCGTTTCCCTATTCTTTTATTTATTGTGACATTGCCAACTGATTAAACTGATATGTTATATGGGCTTGGTTTAAGGAGAATTTTAGCCTCATGAAGAAAAAAATGTACACATTGCCTCCCATTTCTCTGCCCCTCACATTATAAGGCCTGAGATAACACCACAGAGTTGCCAAGGGGTCTGGGTTCTATGTCTGCGATGGGGGCTTCAGGTACAGTACATCCTGCTGTGAGCATTTGATGCCTCTTCAGGACTGAAAACACTAGTTACTGAAATAAAACATCCTATTTACTAATATTTAATATTGCATGTCCACCACTTGATTGGTTAATCCATTCAGAATATTTCAACACCAGACATAACATTTGTGATTTGTCTGTACTTACACACTGGACTTGTCTTCAGCGTTTACTAAAAAGGAGCAGACATTTAATTTAATCTGTATGAAACCAATACACTTAACTCCGACAAAATATAACACAGCATATTTAGACATTTTGGGAACATTTAGTTAATACAGAAAATGCATGTTTTACACTAGGAGTTTATGAGTTCTTTCCTGCCTCCACGGAGGTGGGGCATATCTCCACACATAGGTGTGACATCTTCCAGGCCTATTCTTCCTGCGTTGGAATGTGGGGGAGAGGGGAGCGAAACTCACCCTTACAATATAATTTACATCAGTTGAAAGGCCTGTTTTGATCTCCACAGAGATGTTTTGATGTGGCAGACGTTGTCCTGTGGTTGGCCATTGTTAGAGATAGTGGTTAATTAAAACAACACATTCGTTCTTCTCACCTGGAAGGGGAGGGGGGCATGGATCACTACACGTATCATACAAATGCAATGCATGTCATGCAATGAGAATAGATATAAGTTCAATGTCGTTGATAAAACTATTAGGCTACTGTTCTGTTAGGCTACTGTGTTCGTAGCAGACTGCCGGTTGGTTCGCAGAGGTCTCCACTCCAGTCAGCATCTCTGCTTGTATGTGGAGCTAGGCTCGCCCAAGTGTGAGCATGCTTAGGAAGGGGGGGTGGGGGCAGATTATTTTGGAATCCGTTCAGGTGGCCTCAAGCCAACAATTTACTTAACAGAGTTCCACACTTTCTAGTCCAAGTTGAATTCAGGACCACAGACAGCACCACTGAAGCCTTTTGACACATTAGGCATCACTGGGAGAGTGCACGAACGCACATACTGCACACACATACACACACACACACATCCGTGCAACATGCTTGCTATAAATCATCCAAACTGCACGAAAGTAATAACATTTTGTGTTGTGGTTGCAATTATCATACATATCACCATTGCATTGTATATCCCCAGTTTACTGGTGCCTTGGAAAGAGAAATGTAATGTCTCCCCACCAGTAATTACACGGGTAAGGGCCAGGTTGAGATGCCTGCTTGCCTGACAGCAGGGTTAATTAACAGCCTTCCAGCAAGACTGGACAAATGCAAAGACACACGCACATGCTCACACAGACACATAACGTGTACAAAACAGATACACGTTCGCAAAGCTAACACACACGGACACACAAACCAAACTATACTATTAAGATAAAATCCCAGTAATATAGACATTCCATCTATTCCAGCAGCAACACTGGCTTTTGGTTCTGCAGGACAGGCACAGCAGAAACTGCTAATACACCTGTGCAAATAATTTCCTTCATCCGCTGAATATGATGCTTGATGTTGGGTGGGCGGGGCTATAAAACCACTTAATGCCTGAGTTCTGTGTTTCCTGCTGTGCGGGTGTGGTAATCCCATCCGTCTTCCCTCCCTGTAATGTCATAGAGCACAGATCTGGGTCGGGCTGATTTGTAAAAGCTGCTGCCTAATGTGTCCCTGGTCTGTGTCTACAGCAGCAAGGGCATAATTTTGCTTAGACACACACACACACACACACACACACACACACACACAATGATTTCTAGTGACAAAGTAATGATGCTGCTGAGACACACACACACAAGCTCTTGAACACATATAAACACACACACAGAGAACGCTTTTTAGTGACAAAGTACAAGGGCTATTGAAATGTACGCGCACGCAAACACGCCTGTGCACACACAGTGCTAACAAGGTAATGAGTCATCTCTCCTATTGGTTTGTACCAGCTGTCCTTAAGTAACTTTTTTAGGGGCTTCCATTTGGATGGAGGTGGTCTATAAATAAATAAAGCTTTTCCCATATCCTTCTGCCTCTCTCTAGCCCACAGGGCCGGTGTTGGAACATGGGGGCATTACTTGATGCTTCTTTTCACCTCAGGGAAAGGAGAAATGGTCATTGCTAGCTTTAGAACAACCTATAGTGTATATATATGAAAATATTGCTATAACACATAACATGCTCTCTCAAATCCCAGTACCAAGTAGCACATTAATCCATAGGTGAATATAGCAACAAATACTTTCATTTCATTAATGATTATTCAACCAAACTGTGGCAACATCTATTTGAAATATCAATCTTTTGATATATTAGGGTCCAGTAATGTGGTTCCAAGAGCATTAGTACTATCTAGGGCTGTCACGGTTAATATTTTTATGCATGACAATGTAGTGGTGAACTGAAATGCCTTGCTGACCGTATGACTTATAATAATGTTATTAGTAGATGAGCCTACTAACTCTTAATTTATAAAATTCCATTATTTTCATATCAAAACTCTATTGGAAGGACAATGAATGAACACTGAACATTTGTTCCCCAGAACAATTAGCTCACCTGAGATAACAAAGAAATACTTTTTCTACTTTTACTGTATTATCATTCCCCAGAAGGAGGGCAGCTAATTCATTTAGGCCAGAAAAACTATTAGATCTTACAGCAAGACCTCCCGCCCCCCAATATGCATTTAAATGATTTTCCTCAATTTGCATCCATCCATTTGCAAACAAGCAACTTCTAAAAACAAAAGCCCCCAATACAATTAATTTCATTTTCAGGCTGATAAATCCTCGTGGTGGCGCTTATTAAATGAATGAGGGTAAACGTGGTGAAGAAAAACACGAGACGGCGGGATAAACTAAGCAGATCAGATAGTCACTTTTATGAGCTGACTGAGGGAGAGAACGCCGGTGTTCTGACCATCTGTCCTACTTAGGCAGATTGTCCTACCGTAGCGCAAAAGGACAGTTCTAGTCTGTGCATCTGTCCTACCTTGGCAGACTGTCCTACCCTACATATTGCTAGATTTTAAATTAGGCTATAGAAAT
>JAODLL010005495.1:0-10506 GCA_026546735.1 Forbesichthys agassizii
ATTGACTGGTCACGCAACACCGTGTTGGGTTGGAGCCGTTTTTGTCATAGCCATTGTCTGGTCGCTGCCCATTGTAAAATGCCCCCCACCCTTGTGGCGCAACCGGAGTACCCGGACCTGTCTGCCGTCCCCGCGACCAGTTTTCAGTCAGACCCATGTTGCCTCGCTGCCTCCACATCGCCCCTACAACTGTGCCATCGATCTCCTGCCGGGGACCACCCCGCCTCGCGGCCGGCTGTACTTATTGTCGGGACCGGAGACCAAGGCCATGGACAGGTACGTCAAAGAGTCGTTGGCAGCGGGGCACATCCGGCCATCCTCCTCCCCCGCTGGTGCGGGCTTCTTCTTCGTCGGCAAGAAGGATGGGGGGTTGCGGCCGTGCATCGACTACCGGGGTCTTAACGGTATCACGGTGAAGAACCGCTATCCCCTGCCCCGCTCATGACGACGGCGTTCGAACTACTGCAGGGGGCTACGGTGTTCACCAAACTAGACCTGCGCAACGCTTACCATTTGGTAAGGGTCCGAAAGGGGGACGAGTGGAAGACGGCCTTCAACACCCGCACCGGGCACTATGAGTACCTAGTCATGCCGTTTGGTTTGTGCAAATGCCCCCGCCGTTTTCCAAGCCATGGTTAACGATGTACTCGGGGACATGGTTAACCTCTTTGTCTTTGTCTACATTGATGACATTCTAATATTTTCCAGGTCGACATGTGAACACATCCAGCATGTACGACAGGTACTACAACGCCTCCTGGAGAATCGCCTGTTCGTCAAAGCAGAGAAGAGCTTCTTCCATCAATCATCGGTGGACTTCTTGGGATGCACCATCTCCAGCGGGGGTGTTGAGATGGACAAGAGCAAGATCAAGGCAGTGAGGGAATGGCCTACCCCGACGAACCGCAAGCAGTTACAATGTTTTTTGGGCTTTGCCAATTTCTATCGCAGGTTCATTCGGAACTACAGCAGCATGGCCGCTGCGCTCTCTGCCCACACCTCGCCCGCTAGGGGGTTCTGTTGGTCCGTTGCGGCGGAGGCAGCATTCCGGCCCCCATCCTGATCATCCCTGATCCCGATCTGCAGTTTGTGGTCGAAGTGGACGCCTCGGAGGTAGGAGTAGGCAGTGTGCTGTCCCAACGCTCACCACTCGACAACAAGCTACATCCCTGTGCCTTTTACTCCCACCGTCTCACGCCCACAGAACGCAACTATGACATCGGCACCCGGGAACTGTTAGCGGTGAAGCTGGCCCTCGAGGAATGGAGGCACTGGTTGAAGGGCTCCAAGACCCCGTTCCTCGTCTGGACCGATCATAAAAATCTTGAATACCTGCGGACAGCCAAGCGCCTCAACCCACGCCAGTCCCGTTGGGCCCTCACTCTCTCCTACCGCCCGGGAGCGAAGAATGGCAAACCGGACGCCTTATCACGCCAATTCAGTGCAGCGGAGACTCCCTGCCCGTTCTGCCCGCACGATGCCTGGTGGCCTCCGTGACCTGGGGCATCGAGGCCGCAGTGCAGGCTGCCTTGTTGCTTTGCCCCACGGTTCCTGCCGCCTGCCCCCCCAACAAGTTGTTTGTCCCCGTCTCAGTACGCGCACAGGTGTTGCGTTGGGGCCACTCCTCACAGCTCGTCTGCCACCCGGGGGCCAGGCGGACGCTGGCCTTCTTCTGACAGCAATTCTGGTGGCCCGCCATGTCCAGGGAGGTGAGCGACTTCGTTGCTGCATGCTCTATCTTTGCTAGCCATAAGGCATCTAACCAGCCACCTGCTGGTTTCCTCCAACCCCTACCCATACCCAGACGCCATTGGTCGCACATCGCCTTGGACTTTGTTACTGGCCTTCCCCCGTCACACGGTCACACAGCGGTCCTCACGGTCGTAGACCGCTTCTCCAAATACACCCACTTCATCCCCCTCCCCAAGTTGCCCTCCGCTAAAGAGACAGCCAGGCTCATGGTCGACCATGTGTTCCGACTACACGGCCTGCCCACCAACGTGGTATCGGACAGAGGCCCCCAGTTCGTCTCCCAGTTCTGGAGATGTTTTTGTACATCGCTCGGCGCCACTGTCAGTCTTTCCTCTGGGTACCACCCTCAGACTAACGGACAGACCGAACGGGCGAACCAGGACATGGAGAGGATGCTGCGCTGCATCACTGCCCAAAGCCCGTCCTCCTGGAGTCAACGTCTGTCATGGGTAGAGTACGCCCACAACACGCTTCAGGTCTCATCGACTGACCTGTCCCCATTTCAGTGTTGCCATGGCTACCAACCCCCGCTGTTTCCCTCTCAGGAGATGGAGGCTAATGTTCCCTCTGTGCAGGCCTTCATTCGGCATTGCCGACGCACCTGGAGGACCGCCCGAGCAGCCCTATGCAAGGCAGGAGACCGAACCAGGCGGGCAGCCAACCGTAGGAGATTGGCAGCCCCCCATTACCACCTAGGGCAGAAGGTCTGGCTGTCCACGAAAGACCTCCCACTCAAGGCGGACTCCCGTAAGTTGGCCCCTCGTTTTATTGGACCCTACCCCATAATCAAGATAATCAGCCCAGTAGCAGTTCGCCTCAAGCTTCCCCGGACCCTAAGTAGGGTTAATCTCTCGTTTCATGTGTCACGTGTCAAGCCGGCCCACACCTGTCCGCACTCACCCCCGGCTGGCACCCCGCCCCCCCCACGCCTCATTGACGGGTCCCCGACCTACACGGTCAACCGACTGCTACGGGTGCGGCGACGGGGGAGAGGCTTCCAATATCTGGTGGACTGGGAAGCCTACGGTCCTGAGGAGAGGTGCTGGGTGCCCTCGAGGGCCATCCTGGACCGATCTCTCATCCGTCAGTTCCACCATCAGCACCCCTCGCAGCCGGTTACGCCTGGAGGCGTCCGTCGAGGAGGGGGTATTGTCAGTGCCCCCGTCTAGCTCTCTTGCTCTCTCTCTCCTGCTCTCTCTCTCTCTCCCTCTTGCTCTCTCTCTCTCTCTCCCTCTCGCTCTCTCTTTCTCTCTCTTCCCCAGATCCTAGCTGCACCAGCTGTTCCCGATCAGCAATCACCAGCGGCCTAGATCTCCCGGGTCCTGCTGACACCTGTTGTCAGATCGTTTTGTACCTTGTCTGTCATGCTACTACGTCTAGTTATTGCTAAACCCGTTACCGAACCCTGCCTGTTTACCACATAGAATCAGCCTGCCGTTTCTTGGATCATCTGTTTTTGCCTGCACCGTATCTAGACCCTGGACTGCTTTTGACTGTGAGTGTGGATTGTGGAACAAATAATAAAAACTTGTGAACTGTCTGTGCTGCGTGTGAGTCCATTCTCCGGGGCCTGACATCTACTTTGTTAACTGTTGGAATCTGGGTGGTAACTCACATTCTCAAGCTCTTATAATGATATCTAAACATGTCTAAGCATAATATTTCCACAATTCCCCATTTTGGTCTCATCTAAATGAGACCAACAATAAAACAAGCGCATGATATTAATATGTAGCTAAGTAAAACATCACACAGTACAGTTTTAAACAAAATCATCTCTCATTCCCACAGGTACATCTGGGTCTTCCCTAAGGTCACCGCGTAGCAGGGATACTCCCTTAGCATGGAGCTGTAACATCTGATACTGGGGAGGGTGGTCATTGTCCTTTTTCTCGACTGTGGCAGCAATGGCCCACTCGCATAATGACCTAATGCAGGGGACACAGCAGCACCCTTACAAAGCAACACAGCATACCAATTATTGACATCAGGACAGATACAATTAATGCTTTCCATTTCTCAAATATTTGTTCAAACATCCCACCCAGTGGATTATCTATTCCTGACATGTTATGCATTTCATTAGATAGGGTATGCAACCCTTCCAGGACCTTAATAACAGACCCATCAGGGGCAGTGTTATTGTGAATAAAGATGCAGCATGTTTCTCTAAACATGGAACACACGCACCCATTTTCAGCTAATAACATATCTAGTTCTATTCTGGACTGTCATAAGGAAGGTGGCGGCTAGTTGCTCTGAGAGGCCAGCTACAGCATCTTGGGTCATATTAGCGAGACGCAGGACATTGTAATGGACATTCATTCTGTCTATATTTTTGTTTGGCGTGAATGGGAAGAGGGCCGATATTAAAGGTGAATTTTCGAACCCTGAAGCTACCTGGTCAGCCAATATAAAATCGTCCGGGACCCCTTTTTGACCTTTGCTGGTCCTCTGTCCATAATACCGCAATTACGATAGCGACCACCACTAGTGCGGCTATAATTACTCCTGTCTTTTGTGCCCCCGTCCCCCAGGTGAATTTTCTCATTCTACTGCTTACACTTAAAATAATGCTTTAGCTAAAACCTCCTGTAGTCTTGAGTTCGTTCTTTCCTTGTTTCCTGAAGCAGAAGTGTCCTAAACCTTCTTTTTCTCACAGACTAGTCTTTCCGCTGAGAAGAACTCAAAATGAGTAAATAAAGATAAAACGTGTTAATACTGATACATAAAGTATCATTATGATTCACTGATAGTTAAAGGCAGTCACTGTTTTCAGATTATGATATGTCAGTGCTCCTTCTCTGTTCCAAGGAGCGGGCTGGGGGTCTGCAGCGACACACTGGCTCCAATGGTACCTCGTATCTCATTTCTCCTGCAGCCGGACCGCGTGGGAGGTTCTCTCCACCACCTTGTAGTTTGTCTATGTCCTGGTGAGTTTCCCCCCCCCCATCTGTCTGGCCACCAGGCGTTGTACCAGAGGTAGGATGCAACAGCTCAGCACACACAGGCACACTGCTAGAGGAAGAATAAGAGGGAGTGCGAAAGACACAACCCAAGACAACCAGTCTGTTCCCCACTGAGAAAAGCCACTCCCATGGGCTATTGGCGATAGCCGGCTCAACTATAGCATATTGCATGTGAGAAATAATATCAGTAATATTTCTATGATTGTCAGGCAGATGAAAACAATATGTTGTTACCAGCATTTTGCAGACCTTTCCTCTTCTGGCAGCCAAGATGTCAAGCACTAAACAATGCTGTATTACAGCTGATCATATTACCTTCTGCTCATTCGTCAAATTCGTCTCACATTGGCAAATTTGTCTCATTTGCCAATGTGAAAATCTGCCAAGCCAATCCATTAATTTTATTTAGGGTCAATGTAGTTCCTGCTCCAATCAGTACTGACTATCCTTATTGGCCCCTGGGGTGCCTTCAGCGCCTATGGGATACACTTGGTACCTGTACCGACAATTGCCGGGTATCAGCGACCATTCCACCCATTTGGGAAAGACGTGATATGCTGTAGGCCACAGGCCCGCTTACTCCCGCATGGCCTCTCCAAATGGTCAGTCTAAAATGGACATAAAGAATTAAGGACAGTCCCATGGGGTAGCCTGTTTCATGGGCACATGGAATCCAATGCTGGACTCCTTTAAAGTATTATTATCAGTGACATTATCCTTTTACTTTCCATTCAATTGTTTGTCATTAGATTGCCCAAGTGGAGTAGTTGCATCATAGCCCTCTCACCGTTATCCCCACCATCCCTCAGTCCCTCCTCTAAGTGGGCTGAAGTTAAAGGTGTAGTCTGTAAACAGGATAGAGATCAATCCTAGAACCAAGGGTCTATAAAGAGCCCCCATTCTGCTCACACCCAAATCTCTGGTGATCAGCCGGCCTTTTCTGCGGGCTTGAGACGTATGACCTCTAACCCACGTCAAACCCCCCTGAACCCCGATGCCCCCACACCAGAGGCCGTGCTTGCAAAAACGCGGCCCGTCCCCCACTCTAACTTTATACCCACGCCTGGCCAATGTCCAACACTGTCTCCCAATTCCTCCACCTCTGCGCTAAACTCCTCCCAAGCAGCAAAAGCCACGACCCCTTCTGGCGCGGCCACTACCACTGCACTTGTCGCATTTATTCAGACAGATCAGCCCCAAGGGCACTAGACCCTCAAACCGCAGCAGCAGACACTCCGCTCTCCGCAACCAAAGCAACATTACGAATTGTCCCTCTTCTCTCTTCCCAAACTGTGTCCAATACAGGCACACACCTCCCGTCAAGGCAAGCAAGCTACCAACCCATATGAGGTAAATACCATATTTCATACATCCCCCCTTTTGACACGTGCCTTGGCGTATGTGCCAATACATATTCGGAGAATGTTTAAACATTCAAGGGATAAATGCTGTCTAAGTTCTGCACTGCTCCTCCAGCCCGCCAATAGCTCCCCTCCCCTTTCCCTTCCCCTTTTTTGTGTAGCTGCATTGCTTTAAGAAGGATCAAAGTTTCGCTTACCTGTCTGCCCTAGCATTACCCATGACCTTGAATCCCTCCCCCACGTGTGTCAAACATTCTCACACGTGTCATTCTGTATTTTAATTTTATTAATTAAATAATTCTTTTTTTTTTTTTTTTTTCTCTGTTAAGTTTAGATTTGAGGCCCTGTGGTTGTCTCTGCACTCCATGTTTTAAAAAAAAAATGTTTGTCATAATTTGGCAACAGGATGAACACAGTTCCCCCAAGACCTAAAAATTGCACACTGGCCTCCTCCGTTTACCACAATTTATTCACTGGTGCCATTGGCACGTCGTAAATCAATCCTGTCAGTAAACTTGTCTTTTCAGAAAACCAAGGGATCCACTGTCTGCAGCAATCCACCACACCCAAAAATTGCATCACGAGTCCCACAGAATGCATCATCCCCTGGAACATTTACACCCCCCTAACCAATTGATAAAATGTTTCTGATATCCCATCAATAGCTTCCTGTTTTAGTGTACACTGCCCCTGGCAGGGTCTTCACGATGATTTGGGCATTATTACCATAGTATGGTACAAGCATCCTGCCATACACCATTTCTAGGTCCAGACAGAGACATGTGTGCGGGTCACCTCGACCTGTAGAATGCCTGCTGTTCTTTGGTCAACTGGACATGGGCCGCTGTGAAGCCCCCATCCGACCAGAAGAGACCACCCAGAGAAAGAACCTAGTCCATCACCTCCCTTGGAACCGCCCACCACAAGTCCCACAGACACCCGGCGTGCGTCTGCAGTAGAAAGTGCAGTACAATTCACAATCTAAACCAATTCCATCCTATTGTCTGTGTCTAAGTCGATAAGTAAGCTGCTCCCTTGTTTTTGCATGTCCAATTTGGGTAGTTAACTATCATTTAGTCATGAGTTATTGTTATGTGAGGGAGGTCACATAACAATCCCTCAGGGCTGCATAGGATGGACGCCCCACATTTTACTAACAGGTCTCGACCCATTAGGTTGGCTGGACATTGTGTGGAGGCAATGAACTAATCAAAACTAAGTCAAAAGTCTGGCCTGCCACTGTTGTGCGTAATGGCTTGGTGAATGGCAAATGTTCAGTTTTTCCCAAGAACCCCTCTAGTGGAATGCTGGTAGAAGACAGGTGAGAGGGTGGTAACTGGCAAGTCATTGTTGAGAACCTCGCCCCTGAGTCCACAATAAATGGGAATTCCCGGTCTATCACCCTAAGCTGCAGGTAGGGATCTGCCAACCCTGAACCCTGCCTGCTCCTGGGGCTTTGGGCCTCCTCAGTCGGCTGGGCCCTGCCCCTGAGGGTCATCGCTGGGCCACATGGGGTATTGCCCATGTGGCGGACTGGTGTCTCGTGGGGCCATTCCCCCATAGGGGGCTTTTATGGGCAGGCCCTTCACGGGACCTCCCCCTCTGCGCATCCATGGTGCGACGGGATATAGGTCAGGTTGGTTGTAATAATTGGCTGGATTCACTGGACATTGTCTTGCCCAATGGTTGGGGTCCCCGCAGATGAAACATCCCGTACCCCCACCAGAAGTTCCCCCGAATCCTCTGCGACCCCCCCTGCCTCTGCCCCTAGGAACACCCCTGTTGTAAGGAGTAAAATAATTTTCACGCCCCAGTTCCCACGGATTAGGATTTGTACCCACCCATTGGTTCTGGTTCCCGGGAGGAGGACCACCCTCTGCCCGAGGGGCGCTTGGGGAGTGGCTTCCTGCACCATCTGCTGATGGTCTCCCTTTCTCTCCATTTTGCTCTCACTAGCCTTTTTCTTGGCTTCCTCTAATTGTAACTTTAACTGCTGGACCTGAGCTGAGTCTGTCTGTGATTTGTTCTCACTTCGCCTGTCTAAATGGCGTTTCATGTGGTGTACAATGTGCCTATCCCACTGGTCTCTAGAACACCCTAGTATGTACCCTAGTACTTAAGTAGCCTAAACATTAATACGCCATCTCCAATTTAATTATGGTAATTCTGCTATTACAGTAGTTTACCGGTAGACTATAGTGTTCTAGTTAGCCTGTTAACATTAACATTATCCACTCGACGAATGTGAGAAAGTTATTATGGGATTTATGGCACCACCTTAGTTTAAAAAAAATATGTATGGTAGTCAACGGCAAAACATTTTTTGCTTTAGAATAGATCCCGTTTTAATTGTGACATGAAGTACACATATGATGCGTGTCTATAAAAAAAGTTAACTGTTCAAATTTGTTGTTAAACTAAAGTAATCTTTAGTTTTGTGTTTAACCGCTCAAAACAATGGTTTCTTTGTCTTGAGGATTGTGGCACGAAAACGGCAGGACACGTACGCTACACAGGGTTTGTATTCACAGTCTTATACTTCAACAAATGCACTACAAACTGAGACTTTCTTGACTCGAATAATTTTATTTTAAATATTCAAACATATGTGTTTCGTGTCACAAGGCAAACGGAATCTAAAAATACTTTTATTCTCGCTGTTGAATACCATACATCTTTTTCAAACCAAACCATGGTCCCATCATGCGGGAGTGACGGGCATGCATGCCAAAGTCTTTACAGTGTCTCTGACATTACTGCGGTTAAAACAAAACAAGCCCATTAGGCTAAACTGCGGGGAGCACCGAGATGCTTCTTTCCGTGATATTATTGATTGGTTGTCAATGGCGGAAATGTCGTGCGACAATAGGAGCTAAAACTGATGTCTTATGTAGCAGTGGTGCAACCGAACAAGAACCTATAGTTTCTAACTAAATAGTTTCACATGGTTTAAAGCCTATACACTTTACACCCAATCTTACGATCAACCGGAATCCGTGTATCATTCGTTCTTACCATATTCAATTTAGAGTCAAAAATCGAAAAATTAAATAACCATTCATAATGTCATTATTTGTTTTTGAATCTGAAACCAAAACACAAAAAACTGTTTATTTTTCGTACTTTCGTACGTTTTTATGTTCAGATCACAAATAGAGAATTAAAAAACGGGCTATGTGGCAAAAAAATGTTCTTGATATTTAATTTGTTAGATTTGCGTGGACCTGATGTTAGCAAGCTAGCCTTAAAACAGAGTTAATCAATCATGGATTGTTTCATCTTGTTCAGAGGAACAAAACGGGTAACTGTCAATGAAGATGACTTGACTCTGACATTTTCTTTTGCGAAAAACTGCTGCTGAATTCTTTGGACATGAAAATGAAATTGACGCGGGCTAAAGATGATTTTTGTCTAATATCTGCTAATGATGGGGGGTTTAAACTACAAGTCCTGGGCGCCTCAGTGTTTATCAAGAAGGTCAACGTTTCACGTTTCAGAATACATGTTCAATGCATGTTTAATGAAAAATGTAAATTACACGTGTATTTAAATACAAAAGTTTTTTATTAACATATAGTTGAACATATGTATTTTTATTAAAAAACAACAACAAAACTTTTTTTTTTCTTATGAATCCGTATAATAACCAGGATGTAGGCATACTCCATGATTAGGGTTGGGCACCGAAACTCGGTTCCAAGTTGGAACCAAAAACAAAATGTCAAGAACTCGGTATTTTAAAATAAATAATATTTCGGTTCCGCTTATCGGTTCCAAAATGCGATTTAATTATTATAAATAGCTTTAGCTGTACGCGTCATCGCTGCTGTGTATTTCAGAACCTAGCATACATTTACCATGTGAAAGATGGATCTCGCTAAGCGGTCAAAAGCGTGGCGTCGTAGAAAGAAAACGGCGACAAGGCAAGTTGCACATTTTACGTTTTGATCTGCCAGCAACTGATACAGGACGGCTGAAATATAATAATTTACTTAACTTGCATGTAAAAATGCAAACATGCCCAAACTGACGGGACACTTCTGTTTACCTCTTGGAGGTGTCTGTTTCTTATTTTATTCCTAACCCATATCCATCAGATCAACCATATGACGCGATCACAACAAACTCTGCTACCTGTAGTAGAGCTGTGTATGCGCCATGTGAGCACCAGCATAACAAGCTAGAGCTGAAGCCACGCTAAAACAATTATTGTTTTCTAGCGTTATGACCTTACGTTTTATTTGTTTTATTTTTTACTTTGAATTACAATGGGCTTTGTTAAAAATGTGAGCCGCTGCTGATCTACAAATAAATCATATCTTTGCTCTCTGAACAACGATAGGCCTATGTACTGTCCTCCACACAGATTAAGCGTTTGACAGTCAGATAAACACCTTTCATTCACTAAGACTCTTCAACGTTCA
>JAODLL010005496.1:0-10874 GCA_026546735.1 Forbesichthys agassizii
CACACACTTTTTATATATATATATATATATATATATATATATATAAAATATACATTGTAAATGTGTGTGTGTTTCATTATTATTTAGGCTGTTATCTTTGAGGAATAATTGATATATTGATATATTGGAAATCCACTGTATGCCCCATTACAAACAGATTGTTTGCGTACGATCACTGGTGTATGACCTATTCATTTACTGCACGTACTGATTGATCCAAAAGGACTTAAAGACAGGGTCAGTCATGCTTGCTTACTTCGAGCTCAAATCAAAACAGTATCTCTCCGCGATCCTCCGCAGCGGCGTCTTACACATCGAAATGCATTGTAAAGCAAAGCGTATTGCTACAGCTTTGTTAATACGAGCGGAGTTCGCTACTTTGTTTATGTTCCAATTTACGGCGCCAGGGCCGTGTAAAAGTATCAAATTATTTTTTCAACAAGCGCAGAGAACTGTAAATTACGAAATGCGTGGAGATTGTTGAATTTGACAACGAGTGTATTAGCTTACATTTAGCTTGCAACAGCTGACTTTACCGTTAAGTCCTTTAGGATGAAAGCATCTGCTACATGTTGCAAATGTAAACGGTCAGAACCACATGGTTGTGTTAACAGTAGAGGCAAGCTATCAGATCTCCCCCACCCCCCTGTATTGAGAGAAGTGTGCACCACCACACCCTCACCAGGTACAGCACTCTGTACGAGTGGCCCGTCAGCTTGGCCACCTGCGTCAGCGACGGGTACTTCCACACCAGTATCTGGTTCTGAGAGTAGCCGTGTGTGCTCACCTGACAAAAGTCACACACACATAGAGTACACACACACACACACACACACACACACGCAAGCACACACACACGCAAAGATAATCATACATATATCATGGCTATTATAATAACAATAATACAATATATGTGTTAGCTAGTTAGCGTGCGTGGACCAGGCCAGGTTGTGTGTGTGTGTTGTGTGTGTGTGTCTCACCAGCTCGTTCGCGTGCTTGGACCAGGCCAGGTTGCACACCTGGGAGCCCGTGTCGGTGCTCTGCAGCGGCTGGCCAGTCAGTGTGTTCCAGAAGCGCAGGCATCGGTCGGCCGTGCCGCCCCCGGACGACAGCAGGCCGTGCTGGTGGGGCGACCAGGCGATGGCCTTCACCGCCGCAAGGTGGTCCCCATACTGCTGCATGGGCAGCTGGCTGGAGCTGTTCCACACCAGCAGCTACACACACACACGCACACACACACACACACACACACACTGTTATAATAAATCAACCTGTGTTTGCCGAGAACATCCTCCTCAAACCGTTTGCTTTTGTTGGCAGCGAACACGATGCAATTGCAAAGCTGTTTACATTTGTTTGCAAACGTTCGCTATATTCGCCAACTCTGAACTCACCTCAGGCTAGCTCTCATTCTCATACTTCCCGGGCACCCACCTTGTTGTCGTTGCCCCCGGATGCCAGGTGCTGGTGGTCCGGGGACCACTTCAGGCCACACACCTCCTGCCTGTGACCCTGCAGCCTCCTTTCAGCGGAGGGAGGTGTGCGAACATCCCGCTGCAGGATCACTCGGTCCCGGCTCCCTGACGACAGTTGCTCCCCGTTCCACGCCAGCGCCCCTAAGACATGCACGTTGTGTTGTTTGTTTTATTAACATGCTATTTTATTATTCTTTAAAAGATGTATAAGTATTTATATTTTATTATCTTACCATTCTGCATCTGTTGTTCTTTACTTAAATTAATCATTCTTTCATTTCATGTTTTATAAATTTTATTATATTACCATTTTATTCTTTAAAGATGTATAGGTATTTTTATTATTTACATTGTATTATCTTACCATTCTGTATCTGTTATTCTTTAATTAAATGAATCATTCTTTAATTTAATGTTTTATTAATTTTATTATGTTACTATTTTATTCTTTAAAGATGTATAGATATTTTTTATTGTTTAAAAATGTATGAATTTGTAATCTAAATATTTGTGTTTTTCTTTAAAGATTTATCCATTCTGTTATTTTTATTATAATAATATGTTATTGTTATTCTTAAGATGTCTATTTATGCATTACAAATAAATCCTTTTCATTGCATAACATATTTTCATGTGAGACACATTGAATCTGCCTTGTGTATGAAATGTGCCGTATAAACACAGTGCCTTGCCTCGTAACGACTTTATCTCAGTGTTTTACATTTACTAGCGGCCTGACCGGGCGTTCACCACCTCCACTGACCCACGCGTGCCGAGTGACCCTCCAGGCTGGTTAGCTTCCTTCCTCCCGCCGCATCCCAGATCTGAACATAGCCCTTGTGAGTTCCTACGGCAACCAGGCTTCCCTGACAGGACCGGGACCAGAGCCGGAGTCAGTCAGCCATCTTGACCAATCACAAGTTAGGAACATTAGGAACACACTGAAGGCAACTCACCCTCTCATTCCAACAAACAGACGTGACAGAGTCTCCGTCCACCGACAGATCACACAACCGTGTCACCTGTGGACAAACACGATGCGTTTCACTGCTAAAAATGTGTTTACAATATTGTATATGAACAGTGTTCATCATTTGTTATCAGGAAATATAATTATCCAACCATGAAGTGATATTCAACTTTAGTAGCGTAGCTTCCTTCCTAAATGTCCACTTCTATATAGCATCTATACCTCTATTGCATTCCACTGATTTTCAAAAATACATTTACAATGAAACTACAGCAGCAATACTGTACTGTATGTTTTCACAGTATATGACAGTGGCAATAGGACAATGGAAGGAGAAAACTTATAGCAAATAGCGTTTGGCCTAATTTTGACATTTGGCCGCTACACGGTCAAGGGTTTTAACTAAAGACCAACACCCACTGGTGGCGTCTATTGTCTATTTCTTCAGAGTCAAACCCAAAAACATAATTTGAATATTATTATGTGATCGCGTTTGTCCATATATCTTTACGTTTCAAACCTCGTTTAAAGCTACAATTCCACGCCGCGCTGCGACACGTCACCACGCTTCTGCTCTGGGGACCCAGAGAGTACGGTGCCGAGCTCCGATGAGGCCGGGGTAAGGGCAAAGGGCACTGACCTGGCTGGTGCAAGCGCTCCACAGGTACACACAAGCCCCGAGGCCCACACTGAGCAGGTTGCCCGCCGACCAATCCACCAGGTTGAGGTAGAAGTCGTCCTGAAGCTCCGGGGCGTCCAGCACCTTGAACGGGATCTTGGAGATCTTGCGGGCCGGCTTCCGTGGCGAGCGGAGCAGCTTGTGGCTGCACGGGCCCGGGGAAGAGGAAAGAGGAAAGTTATGTGAAGTGGGTCATTTGGTGGGGGGGGGAGCGGGAGGGGGTAAACAAACAGGTGACAAAAGGGTGACTTGGAAGGGTTCGTACCTCTTGTTGCTAAGGGGAGAAAGGGAATATGGGGACACTTCGTTATCGCTATCAGAAGGCACTCTCTTAGTGTGGACAGTGTACTGTGGAGAACGAACAGATGGACCACAAGGTTAGGAGCTACTGTTCAAACACAGCTCCTCTCCTCGGCTAGGGTTAGCCTAACCCTAGCCGAATACAGGAGGAGACCCACACCATAGTCATATACTGTGTACGTATCTTCACGACACCAAAACAAAGAAACTCCTGTTGTCAGCATGTTACTTTCCACTTAAAATAGAAACAACTTCCTGTTTCGGGTAGGGGTGTATTTAGGAGACAAGAAAATAAACCGAGAGTAAGTTGTTTGTTTATGTTTTTTATGGTTAAACATAAAATATAATGTCTGTTAGATAGGAGATGTATTATGGTCTTTGAAGACATTATTATAAGATCTGCTAGAAGCATCACCAGATCCTTGGTACAATTCTCAATATTTAAGATAAAATAATTGATACTAATTATTATAAATGTATTATACATTCTAACAAGGTCGGGTTTGAAAATAGAGCAACCTAATAAATAAGGATGTGCTATTTTCAAATATTGTAAGAATGATGACTTAGGATACTTCTGTTTTTACCACCCTAACTTAACAATAATTTAGCACAGTCAATATTGGGTAGGGCCATAACCCATACACATGAAATATAGCTGTTAAATCGGCTAACTAAATGCATAAAGAAATATTAATTCACCATGTATACGGTACTCTTTGTAGCTGTTGTTACACATTAACTTCCCTTCTGGAATGAATAAAGTACTGATCACTTAATCTAATCTAAACTTGTCTTCTAAGCGTATATTCATCTTATAAAGCACCATACACCATGTCAGTAGTGCCAATGCTAAGGAGCTCAACTAAGGAGCTCAACATTCTGGCGTTCAGTACCCTAAAAAGGCTGCAGGAGTCCCGAGCGAGGGACGCGTGTTTCCGCTCATCGCCGTGGGCATCTGGCACGGTGTCGATGCCCGCCCCAAGCAACTCGTTCCTCAACAGAGCGGTGTAGGCCATGGCGTCTGTGAGAGGGGGGGAAGGGGGGGGGGGGGGGGTTTGGGGCAAGGATGACAGATATTACCACCAAAGATATTGAAATAATGAAGCACTGTAATGCATTTCAGTGGAAGTAAAAATCATTAACTTCTGGTCTCTTAAGTGGGCGTGTCACCAATGGCATTTTGCTGTGGGGCTGACGTAGGCAGCGCCCAGACAGTTAAATATATCAGGCATCGCCTGAAACAAATTGATTTACCCCAAAACAGTTTACTACAGAAATACAGCTGTGGTCTCAGATTGCTCGTAGGTACTGGGGAATTAATGTAATATACTCAAAATACCTATTAACGCCCTCAGAGATATATAATGGGAAGTAGTAGGCTATGGTGAAATGCCTGGATCTCCGCGTTGACTTGCTTTAAATACTGGGTCGTTCTAGTCTGCATTAGAGACTGACATTTCTTTCGGGATTCCCGGCGGGATGGGAATCAAAATAATTATTGGGACAGGACAGATTAAAAACTCAGTGGGAGTGGGCAGGACCGGGAATCGTAATAACACTATGACGCACAACTTTATACACAAATACACAACATACATAAAAAACCATCAAAATAACAAACAATATTGTCATCTTAAAATGTTTTAATCAACTAAAACACAACACGGGAGTTGGAGGGAATGGGAGTAAAATTTTTGGAATTCTGGATTTGGGAGTGGGATGGGATAGGTTTGAAAATCCACTCCCATGTCACCCTCTGCATAGAGGGTTAAAAGCTGTCCTTCCCTATCCCACCCACAACAACAACAACAACAACAACAACACACAGTGGCAGATATCTGACCTTTGCCCGAATCCGAGCTGGCATCTTTCGTCTTGTGGTTTTGACTGGGGGAGCGGCAGTTCTCCTGCAGATGAGAACCACATACGTGGGTCACACACACCCACGTTTACGGCCCAAACGCACTCACAGTCTGGTGGTGCAGTGGCAGGTTCCACTAAACAAGCTGAGTGTGTGTGCGTAGTGTGTACTGTACGGTATCGCTCACGTTTGCGTAGTGGAAATTCACGGTCCAGTTGCTTCCCGCGCGAGCGGGAATGAACCGGTCCCCCGACTTGACGGCGACGGGACTGCACGACGTCCCTCCGCACTGCAAACGATACACACACATGCATATTAAAATGCCAACACCCAGTGACACCTACAGTATAACCAGCAGCAGCACCTCGAACCCAGTCCACTCCTGTGGTGCTTGTGGCTGGAACCACAAGGTTGTGTATTGGTGGTGAGTGAGTGGCTGGCACTCTTCTCTACTCCTCGCCACTAACAGCCTTCTCTACTCCCCTTGCAGTCCCCATACCACCCACACTTTCGCACAGGCGTTCAAAGTTCCCATTTACGTTAACGTTTTTACTATTTTTTCCCCTTTCTCCTTTTCTCGCTTCCTGGTGCTCTAACAAGAGGGACCAGAGTGTACCATTATTTTACCTTGGTCAGGGTCTCTGTTGGGACATTCTGGTGGTTGATTTGCCTCAGCAGCCTTCTTTTGTATTCTTGGTCCATCTTCACGGGTACCCTGCCCGCCCCCTTTAAACGTCCGTGGCTTCCCTACAAGGGCAACGTCGTTGGACCCCCATCTCTGCATAAAGAAATGTCAAATTTTTATAAACGCATAAGTAGACGAAGATCGACGAGGATTTGCAACATGCAGCCTACTATAAAAGGCCACTGACTGTAGCTGTCACAGTGACGACCGGGTTGTTTTTGTTATCTGCACCGCATATTTCACGTAGGACTGTCGTTTGTTTTGATTAACAAAATATGGATAATTCGTCATAATATGGAATTATAATTGCAGTCGAAATTATGTCATGGCATGTATTGGCTCTAGCAGACAACAAACCACCTGACATCCCTGTCGATTGTGTTTTCCTACCCGGCGAACGAGGTAGATCAGGTCACCAGATTATTGCCATCCTTCGTTGACAGAACGGGGAGAACGGCACTTGTTGTATTTCCAAATGTCAAAAGGAAATCCGAATGTTAAAGCGACTACTTGGTGTTGTTTATATCGGAACAAAGATGGCGACTGAATCAGCTGTAGCAGAAATTATTTGGTTGACTTCTGCTGCTGCCTGTGCAGCAGTTTGCGCTGCTCAACAGTGACGCCATGCGCTTCTTTAATCACACTGCAAGAGGAGAGGCTGCAGTTGTAATGTCCCATCTATAACCACATGGTGTCGCTGGTATACAATAGTTTTGATATACAGCACACACAATGGATGCGTTTGCCACTGCGTAAGCATATAGGATTCATAAACAACTATGTTGAGTAAGGGACACATTTCCTTGCGTTTAATAGATAAGAATGATGTTTGTCTTGGTGTTAATCTGGTGTTTATTTACAAGCTGTATACCTCAATACAATCAAAGCACGAGAAGCTATAAAGATATAAATAGGTTATAAAATAACAATTGACAAAATAGCCAAATAAAAGGCTAACGCAGTTATCTGAAGTTTTTACCAAATGTATGTTCTGTAAAGCTACATAAATATATGTTTATAAAACATACATATACACTCAAATTCTGTCGCAAAATAGCTTAACTTTGCATTTAGGCATAACTCTCGATTACTAATTTAATGTCAAAACCCATTTATAAGCCATATTTATTATAGGCTATTATGTAGTATTATATTTGCATGAGAAAAAAAAACAATAACGAAACAGAAAGCGTTAACTAGCCTGTGTGTTCTCTGGAACCCTGACAGGTGTGCATGAAGCCTCATAAAGTAAATGGGATGTGTATTGTATAGTGCAACTAAACCACAAACCAGGCTACAATCTTCCCACATTTTATCTCTCAACCCAGTTGACCTAGAGAGAGAGAGAGAGAGAGAGAGAGAGAGAGAGAGAGAGAGAGAGACTGAAATTGACAGGGCACTCTGATTTGCACGTAGGTCTGCTTGCCACCCTGCTCTCTAACACACACGCACACACACACACGCACGGGCGCACACACACATATACACACACCCAGGCGTTTCATGTTTACAGATTGCCTATCATCCTTTTTGCCGGTCCAGTGTGACCCTGCACGTATAACAATGGTGGTTGTGGCTGTTAAAGTGTGCGCGCACACACACACACACACACGCGGGCGCACACACACGTCGACACCCACCCTCATGCAGCTATCCAAGCCCCATCACAGTTGGGCTTGCCCAGGCCAGTCACAACAACAACGCTGTTGCTAATCTACATCCCCTGCACCAGCCTCATGGCAAGCATGCACGTGCATCATGGAGGATTCCATGCCTACGTGGAGGACCTCGGCCGGGGGGGTCACAGCGCTCCATCTGCCTCCAGTCAGGGGGGAGGGTAGGTCGGGGGAATTCAGCTCGGTGGACACAGGGTAAACCGGTTCAGCGCTCCTGCACTGCACTAGAGCCATGCTTGCGAGACCATCCTGATCTCGCTAGCTTCAGTTTAACCTTGTCGCGAGAATCAGTCTGGAAAGCCTAGAAATCGTTGAGAATGTGTAACTGGACTTACCAATTAGCATCGTGTTGATAGCTATACGGGCGTGGTTAAGGTGTGCGGCGTGTTTTAGGTTAGCCAACAGTGAAAATGTGTGTCCAATCTGAGGGGCAGAGCTTTTGAGGAAGCGCCCTATGGCACTGAAGTTAGGGGTGTTTTTGTTTGGTTATATCCAGAAAGACTGACTATACCTTTAACAGAAGGAAGGATAGGGAAGCCAGTGTGATGTTTATATGTTAGGACAACGCTTGTCAGGCTACTGTACATTAAGAGCAAAACAGAATGACTGCTAATGTTGAGCATTTTTTATTACTTTTTGGACAGCAGCTGTTACAAGTGCTAGCTAGTTTCAGAGTTATGTTGATTTATTATCGAGTACCATTCTTTTTATGACACCTATATTGATAGTGCTGTTTTTTAAACTATAAAATAATGTTTTAAATCTTAAATCATGACATGTATTTCAAGTACAATCCTAGTCAGCATTATAAGCCAAGCCACATGCAGAGAACTGTTTGATGTTTGCTGTTCAATATGTTATCACAGTGCACTGTTTACACCAAAGGTACATGGACTCTCTCTTTCTCTCTCTCTCTCTCTCTCTCTCTCTCTCTCTCTCTCTATCTCTATCTCTCTCTCACAATGTCTATAGGTCTCTATCTCTGTTGCTAGCTGAGTGAAATAAGGACAACCATTGATTTGGGCCCAATCAAGGGAACATGATGGACTCACTAAAACAAAATCTAGTGTTGTTTTAGTGATATGGCTGCCCCACTGAAATAGGGCACAATTATTATGCATGCAGAATCTTAGTCACTTATTCTGAAATTGGGTTTTTTATTATATTTCACGCTTTAGGTATCACTATGGGGGGGATTGACAGGTAGCAATAACATAAAGTCTGTCAGAAATAATTGTCCAGATCCAAAATCACTATTGCCCCGGAGCTGTTCAGTGTCAAGCAGGGGACTAGTTATACTTGCAGCCATCGATATGTTTGCAGGCCTACTTTGATCAATGGATTGTTCCATTTGAGTTCAATTGATGAGACAGACCAAGCTGTACGCGGTCTATGTGTAGAATAAATTTGCTTTATTAGTGATTTGGCAGCCATATTGTAGTCGTGCATGGGACGATATGAAAAATTAACTTGGCCAAAATAATTGTGATAGACGATTTTATCATGATTATTTATTTTATTCTCAGCCGGAAACCAGTGGTGTGCCCCTCCCCCTAAAGCACTGAAGACTCACACCGTTCCCTACTCCTCCCCCTGAAGGCTCACACTGTTCCCTACCCATCCCCCTAAAGCACTGAAGGCTCACACCATTCCCTACTCCTCCCCCTAAAGCCCTGAAGGCTCACACCATTCCCTAATCCTCCACCTAAAGCACTGAAGGCTCACGCTGCTCTCTACTCCACCCCTTAAAGCACTGAAGTCTCAGACCGACCCCTACCCATCCCCCTAAAGCCTTGAAGGCTCACACCGTTCCCTACCCATCCCCCTAAAGCCCTGAAGGCTCACATCGTTCCCTACCCATCCCCCTAAAGCCTTGAAGGCTCACACCGTTCCCTACCCAGCCCCCTACAGCACTGAGCATGCTCACGCTGTTCCCTACTCCCCTACAGATGGCCTAACCAGTCCTAACAATGTCACTGCTGTTGCGTGCAAAAGGCCTACAGTATATCTGTGCTGACTTCTGCCATATTTGATAACCAGATGATTTGTGACCGATTCTTGGGAAGGACACATCCTGCTATTGTCTGCATGAGACACGAGACACACACGCGTACGCTCGCACACACACGCACACACGCACACCCACACACACCCACACACGCGCACACACACACACACGCGCACACACACACGCGCACACACACACGCGCACACACACACACACACTAAACCATACTAAAGGCTGTCTTCACTGGAGTCACTGCCTCGTCGGGGCTCTCATTCGGAGAACTGAAAACTGATCTGTCTGCTCCAGCTCCTTCTTCCTCTGCCATCTGTCTCTGGCCCGCTCTGAGCTGCCCGACATCCAGGTTCTCGCCAATTTTCCCATAATGCCCTGTGGTTGCCCTAACCGACTGACTGATTGGCAGGATTCCATCTGTGACAGTCAGAAGACATTTATTATTATTTAATTTGAATGTGGATCTGAAGCAGATATGTTTTGCTGGAAGTGGTCACCCATAAGCCCCCCCTTCTCCCCGCCACACACATAAATATAAACACACACACACATAGCCAACCCCTCGACCCCCCCTTTCTAACATTTGGGCTGTGTTAGATTTGTATAGCCCTCTTGTGGAGATGCTTCGGCATGGAGGCAGTGTGTGAGCCACAAGTCACAAATACTATACCTGAGACTTGACATGGACCATGAAAACATGGCAACATTTTGTAAACATCCAGCGACGTTTCTCCCACCAGTCAAGGCTAGCTAAACGTTAGCTAAAACAGTGTTTTGTGGTGTAGGTTTGTTTGGAATTAGTTTACTGAAAGCAATAGTTTTCATCCCATGGGAAAAACTAATTAAAATGTATATTATAATTTTGTATTATTTCAGACATTGAATTGCTGCTGGACTTTTAAGTTGACTGGGTTTTTTACATATACAATAATTATACTGGAGACTGAAGACTTGAGAACTGTAGCCTATAACAACAATTTAGACTTGAGGCTTGGAACTCAGATTCTTTGTTTAAACTCCAAATCAAATGCACCTTAGCTGGCTGGAGGTTTCTCAGAGGCCCACGTTGAACCCTGGGTCACAGCTCTTGCTGTTGGGCTTGAGCGGTTTCACAAAAGTCTTTATAGACAAGTCTGGCAGCTCGGCAGCCATCTTGGTAAGGTCAAAGTCCTTATAGACAAGTCTGGCAGCTCGGCAGCCATCTT
>JAODLL010005496.1:10974-33205 GCA_026546735.1 Forbesichthys agassizii
CAAGTCTGGCAGCTCGGCAGCCATCTTGGTAAGGTCAAAGTCCTTATAGACAAGTCTGGCAGCTCGGCAGCCATCTTAGTAAGGTCAAAGTCCTTATAGACAAGTCTGGCAGCTCGGCAGCCATCTTGGTAAGGTCAAAGTCCTTATAGACAAGTCGGCTCATAGTTAAGATCCTTATAGGCAAAGTTCTTATAGGACTTGCTAACGCATCCGGGCAGTTATTAGGAAGAGTATAGATGAATGGGGAGAGAACCATAACTACACTTTCAATGGTTAACAGGACGTTAAAACTGCCTGTATAGAATCACCAATCAAATCCGATAAAAAAAAACCCCAACATAAACAGAATTCTTGAAGATCTGTTTCTGGTTTCACCTTTGCCATGTTGACGCTATAGTCCTTGGCAGACCGCAAGGCTTCTGTAGGCTTTTAAATTAGCTTCCTTCCTGCCACCATGGTTACATATTCTGGTGACGGCTGTGGAAAACGTCGGCCCTTATGGCCACTGTGTTTACAACAAATAGCCGCTGCAGTTTCCCCGAATGAGAAGGAGAAGGTTCAGGGGCCGTGTTGCTGAAAAATATCTAATATAACTGCTTGTCCTACTTTCAGTTAAGTTTAAAAGATGGGCTCTATGCCATCTAAATTCAGGATTCCTAAATTGGGAAATCCCTATGGCAGTTCTGCAATAGCTACATTCCTATCATAAGATAAGATTTGTCCCTAAATGCAGTTAGGAAATCGCTTTCTGTATTGCCAAAATCCTAAATGTCATCCTAAACTCAGATAAGATAGGATGTTTCTGTAATATGGCCCCATTTCCTTCTGTAGAAGTAATTGTTTGAGAACAAAGAAAACAGATAACTAAAAATAATATGCCTATACTGTAGACATAGCAGCTTACGGTGGGTCTAAACAACATCTCTAGACAAATTCATAATATCTACATGATACATATAGATAATACAGTTTAAAAACATTTAGCAAAAAAAAAAAAAAGGTATTCATTAAAAAAAATACAAATAAATGAATGAATACACAAATTAAAGGCTACTCTACTACTTAAGCAGCAGTGTCCAACCACAACCCTGCAAATACCCTGCCCACACATTTGTAAATGTGAATTGTTTATCGTAAGCAAACTGTCATTGTCATGAAATGACCCGTGTTGCTGTTGATTCCTGATATGGCACTACTTTGAAGATATTTCTTCATAGTAGTACCATAACAAGAAGTAACACCTCAATGCAATCCTATGAAAATAGAACTTTTGGAACTATGATGATTGGTTATAAACAACACAGGTGTTTCTTTTTGTTATGGCTGCTACTATGAATATACTGTATGATAATCATCACAATTCCAAGAGTTTTATGCCCCCATGTTGATTGCAATGCCATCTTATAGTGCCTCCATGGGCTGATGCATTCTGGGCCAGCATTGTAGTACTGTACTACATACTATCGGGGATGTGTGAGGGAGGAATGAACATTTGTAAGCACAATGATGAAAGTAGTACATTTCTCCAAAACAGACTCAATTAGAAATACGTCATTTGGATCTCTGTGGTTAGATATGACAGACTGGCACATCCTGGAACTTGTACTTCAGAGTGGGGAACTATAGAGCAGACATTTAAGCATATTCCAGCACTCCCTCCCTTCATGAACTCATTTATTAAGGCTGTCTTTCAGTAGTATACTAAGTGTAGTACGCGAGAATATCATTCAGGGTTGGGAAGTAACAGATTACGATGAAACTGTAACTGTAATCGATTACAGTTACCGCCTCAAATAGTGGAATCAGTTTACAGGTATTTTTCAAAATGTGATGATTACTTCTAGGACTACTTTCAAATATAAAAGGGAAGCTTGCGGAAGAAAAATGCATGAAACAATTGGCTGTTCTCTTGTTAACCTTTCATTAACGTCAATCAATTATTTAAATATCCCATGCTCAACATATCCCATGCTCAACAGTCACAAAAACCAGTTTACGGTCACAGCAGTAAACTGCTTTAGATGGCATTTCAAAGAACAATGTTTAGGCGTGAAGTAACCTAAAACTAATGGAAAGTAATCAGATTATATTACTACATTTAGGTAATCCAAAAATGTAAAAACTGTAACGGATTACATTTAAAATTTAACCTACCCAACCCTGACGTAATTTGTATATTATCAGTTAATATTTCTAGTCTATTCTTCTTTTATAAGCCTGAAGTAAAGTCTGTGCTAGTCTATTAAACTAATGTATTATTGCTGTAATTCAGTAGTATATTATGTGTAGTATGTGAGTACATCAATTCAAGTATATTCTTCTTGAATAAGTAGGCTAGTTCAAGTGCAAGGGTAGCTGGGAAATAACCGAAAGTGTTGAGGGGCCCTAGAGACCAGGCACATAGCAACAATATCTCTAGCCTTCCTGTTTACATCGCTGGGAACGGAGGCCCTCCGGCAAACTGCTGGAATGAACTAAACTCACCAGGGTAATCTCACCCGTGTCACTGAGTTGATGTGACCAGGACATTATTCATGTTTGCAATTGTTCATCGCTGGCCACATCCCCTCCACAACAACCCCCCCCCCCCCTCCCCCTCTCCAGCACTTCTGAAAAAGCAGAACCTCGGGTTGAGTCACACGAAACAGCTGCTACCAGATTTACATAGCTATCCTTGGCGGTCTTGTGGCACAAATGAGATCTTAAGACCTCTCGCCGATATGGTTAAGAGCCACACAGCTGTTTTCCCTGTGTTAGATGAGAGTTGTTGGGCCTAAGGTAGAAGTAATGCAGAGCTAATGTACTGTAGATAATAAAGCTTTTCTCCACCTGATGGGTCGGAGGTCAAATAAAAGCATGTGGCCTTGTTTGAAAGAGAAGAGCAACCAAACACTCTGGGATAACCAATATCTCATGCCCATTTTAATCATTTGATAGAAAATATGTTTTTTGAGCACAATAAACACATTTTACAATACACTGTGTGAGCAAAACCACTGTAAAAACCATTGTCGTGTTATACATTTCAACAAATATTAAAATGGCTGTACAATGACCCGTCACCGTAACATACTGTATAATCCTGCCATGAAAAGGGCTCATGAACAGAAAAACTAAATTAATATTTTCCTGCCGCCCTGACAAAGATGGTGGAGAAACATTTTTGTTGGAATTTCCATTTCATTTTGTTAACATGATCAGAAATAGTCTGAAACAAACAAAATAAATTAAAAACCTTCATTGAATGGAATATCTTCATAGAATCCCCATAAAAACGAGTAGGGTCTATTAAACCCTTAGCCACCAGACACCTTCAGTCAGTGTGAGATCTAATAGGTGGTGGTGGGTATAAATAATAGCAATAATGTAGAAATGTAACCTATATCATCAATATCATAATGTACAAGATAAAATAAATACACGGTCACAAACAGCTGATAGGTCAGCACAACATTGTCTGGTGAAAGTGACTGTATACACTCTCCACACACACACACACACAATCACACCCCCAACATGAAAAGCGGTATCATAACGTTGATGCTAGTGACCTCTCTACTGAGGTCAACAATGTGGTACCGTTAAGGACAGATCAGCAGCTGGTTGCAGAACTGTCTGTCTAGTCAAAATGCTGGCAACATTTTTTTTTAACAACGTTAAAACGTTTTTGCAATAACACACAAGATGACATCAAAGTTGTGTTTGTAATTTCCACAGTCAGTAAGATATAAAAATACATATCTCTCTGACTTGAGCTATGTTCAGTGGATTGGAATGCTTTTCAATATTAAAATTTTAACCACAATATGCCTATGTGAAAGTATTTTTTCCCCTTGAATGAGGTCACTGGAATTGCATTTCACTTGGCTTCAGTTCTTTCATTTATCTCAAAAACTGCTTGATAGATTTCGATGACGTGGAAGCTTCTACTCTGTTTATGGGAATACTTTTCTTTCTGAAAGGAAAGTTAATCTATTGGTTTATTGACTTTCAACCATAGGCTGAGAGAGACACACATTGTACAAGTGGCAGTGAATTCTGTCAAAGTGCTTCCTTCACGAGATCTTTGGAATCCGTCTAAGCTTTTAATCTTCAACATACTTCGCTATTTTTTGTAAATTTGTTAATTAACAATGAATTATTCATTATTAAAACCAAATCAAATTGCTTATACACATAAAAAGTAATATATGGGGATTGTATATATGCACAATAGTATTTGGTTTTACTGTACATGTTACTGTATTGTGTTTTGGACAAGTCAATGTTTAAAACACTAAACACAAACTCTTTTTGTGTTCTGGGAAGTCAAATGATTTTTCCGGCAATGCAAGCAATCACCGTATAATTTTGAGACCAAGCGTATAATATTGCCAGAACAATAGGAAGACTGTGTGATGACATATATTCTTTTTGTAGAAAACATGTTTCACATTTACGTGAATATGTTCAATAAATTATAAAAGCACTTAGAAAACACTGTAAAAAAGTTTTAGAAAACAGTAAACTACAAATACCAGCTGACCAGTAGTTTGTATGGACTGGGTTTTGGATTTTACCTGGTCACATCCAATCCCAACACAATAAAAAAAAAAATAAATCTCAAAGTGAACGTAAAAAAATGTCCTTAAAAGTGCAAAATCAGAGTCCTTAAAATGTCCCATTACACTTACTGTACACCTTGCTGTATTACCATACAGTATATATATATATAGTATTGTCCAGTGCACCTTCAATATCGGAGAAGAAGAGGCAGTAATGCCTCGTCAGTCCTGCAACACCGTAGTCCCTTCGTTAAAGGATGGCGTTGCCAAGGCAACGTTCAACTTCCTTCACTCCAGAGGGCTCAAAGACACACAAAACCCGACGCAGAGGTCCCTCCTCTGCTTCTTCAGGGGCCTCCCTGCACAGTCACAGTCAATCAGGCGCCCCGTTGCCCATGGCGACTCTCTTGGCGGGAGTGGGCGATTGGGAGAAGGGGGGAGGGGGGGCGAGAGGCGGAGCCAAAATTGCAGGATTTCTCCACTGCAATAAAACAGCAGACACAGCTGCAGAAACCTTCTTCACTCAGAACAAGCCCCAGTGTGTGGGGTGGGGGGGTGTCCAGCTATGTCTCTGCACGCCCGGCGCCCCCCTGGGGCACCCCCTGTTCGCCGTGCGACGGCTCGTCCAGCCCCATCTCGAACTGGAACTTGTCGTCGCCGCCCTCCTCACCCTCGTCGCTGACGCCGCCGGCGTAGAAGGGCGGGGAGGGGCTTTGGGGGATGGTGGCCTGGTACCAGTTGCGGTTCTCCTCCAGCGTGTCCAGGATGTCCTGGGCGTCTGGGTGCACCAGGTCGGCCCACGTCTCCCACAGCGGGTGCACGATGTAGTCAATGAAGCCAACCTGCAGGGGGCAGCATAGGAGGGACATTTAGTAATCCACCGGCAGCCGTTGCTAAGCAGCCATTGCTAAGCGTGTAATCAACGATAACCGGCCTTATTTTATTACTGTGGTGTAATTTGATATATTTAAACTAGTACGATTATTTTACCCTGCGCACTCTGTAAAGTGGCTTTATAAAATTTTCAAAAAGTGCTATACAAGTTTGATTACAAAAAAATTAAAAAACATAAAAATAAGAAAATATTACATTTAAAACTAAATGGTCTAATTGTGAAAGTACAATGAAACCTGGCCAGTCAGGCCATTAAAAAAAGAAGGTAATCTGTCATTTAATCAGCCAGGAAATTTGCAACGGGTGCATCCCTCAACATAACTGGACACCGCTAGGTGTAGTATGTGGGAGTAGCATGAATTTGTAGGTGGTTCCCTCACCTGAGTCCTTTCCACCGAGGCCGTGTGCTTGTCGAACATGGGGCTGACCTCCATGCCCCTCTCGCGCTCCCGGTCCCCCTGGTGGAAGAACTCGTCCATGATGCGGTCCGTCCACTGGCGGTACAGGTCCAGCGACTTGGTGGGGTTGCTGAGGTCGGCACAGTGCACCATGTTACGCAGCACCTGCAGAGGGTGGGCGGGGAGGAGCGGGTTAGCCACCTAGCATCCCTTTAGTGAGTTAGCCACCTAGCATCACCAAGTGGGTTAGCCACCTAGCATCACCTAGTGGGTTAGCCACCTAGCATCACCTAGTGGGTTAGCCACCTAGCACTATGTAGTGGGTTAGCCACCTAGCATCACCTAGTGGGTTAGCCACCTAGCACTATGTAGTGGGTTAGCCACCTAGCATCACCTAGCGGGTTAGCCACCTAGCACTATGTAGTGGGTTAGCCACCTAGCATCACCTAGCGGGTTAGCTACAGACATGAATTTGCATCTGAATGCGCCCTGCCTGTACCTGCATGCGGTCGGTGTATTTGTCCAGCAGCAGCACGCCAGAGCTGGTCACCTTCTTGGTCTCCACCATGGTCTTCAGGTCCGCCAGCAGGCTCATGTGCTTGGACATGTCGGTGGCCAGCACCTGGAGGGAGAGAGAGAGAGAGAGAGAGGCCCCGTCAGCCACACACACGCTAGCGGCCCACGGTACGATCTAGACGGGGTAGGGCGGGGGAGGGGTAGTCTCGCAAAGCCAGCCTTCACATGGTGTGAAGTCACAGCGCTGGCTAAGCGGCATCAAGACCCTGCCGTCTCCGCTTACCATGTCAATCACCATGCGCCTGAGAGTCAGCCTCTGCTTCTTGGTGAGGTTCTGGAAGATGTCGCAGTTGTCCTCCTGGAGCAGCTTGAAGCCCACGGCCAGGTGGTGGTTCTCCAGCACGGACTCGTCGTTGTACATTAGAGCCAGCTCCGAGTCTGGTGGGTGGGGGAGAGGGGGGGAGAGGGAGGGGGAGAGAGAGCGAGCGAGATTAGAAATGACAAGGAGCAACTTTGAGGATGTTGAGGCGACTATATATACGGCGACTGTTTCCTTTTGCAGTCAGGCGCCATTAAAATCACGCAGACCGCTGGCAGGCTAAACAGGGGTGGTGTTAGCAAGGCGAGCCCCAGCGAACAAGACTTACTAGTGTTGATGAGGAACTGGTTGGTGACGCCCGGGTGGTCCACGTCATGGATGGCAGCGGCAAAGATGGCCGCCAAGATTTCCAGGTCGGTGAAGACGGCCTGCGTCGTCAGAAGGGGAAGAGAAAAAAGAAGAAAGTAGATATAAATAATAAGTGAAGCTTCACGGCAAAGAAAACATGCTGGACAAGATTCTCTCCTAAACAATAGCCTGCTGCCTTTCCTTGTATGGACAGTTCTGGTAGCGCGACTGCCTCGTCACAGACCACATATTGTGTGTTAGCTAGCTGGAGGCAACAGCTGACAATGTCAGATATACTTTCAAAACTGTCCTTTTGAAATGTGTATTATATTAAATGTTTTAATTCTATAATGAAAAAAGTTTATGCAAGTTATTTATAATGGTGTTTGTGATGGCGTTTTACTTTTGCTGTGTAGTAATTATTACAGTAACTTCAAACTTTAATTTTTAGTTTTTTGTTCAAAGAAAGGTTTTTAGGTTTTAGGTTGGATTAACAAGTTTAAGATAAATGATTGTGCCAGAGTTACAATCATCAGAATAAGTGCTAACTGCTTTTTTCATTAGAGATTTTTGTTTTTTCTTTACATTCAAATACAATAACATTAAATTAAATTAAATGTAAAAACATTGTTTTTTTTTATCTAGCATAATTAAAAAAGCAGTTTCCCCCAGCGGCGGTAAGACGGTATATAGACGAGTCAGGCCAACTCACGTTCAGCGCGGGGGTGGACAGCAGCATGTGTGTGGACTGGGCCACGTCAGCGGCGTGTAGGTTGTTGTGGTAGGCCACGTCCGAGTGGTAGTGGTCCTCCAGCGTCAGCATGAACGTCACGAAGGTGTCCGTGGGGATCTTGAACGTCCGCATGAGGTCTCGCTCCTGCCAAGGTGGACAAAAGTGACAACTGTTAGCAGAAAACCAAAAAAAAAAAATTTTATATATATATATATATATATATATATATATATATGGAATGCTAATTTTCAGTATTATTTCCCGTTGTATATTAATTTATAAAAGGTGCATTCAAACTGGCATCTCTATGTGGCGCACAACAGACTACACACCGTGAAGTGGGCTGCAAGAGTATGACTCACTGTTCTCGACAACTTTAGCTGTGTGTGTGTGTGTGTGTGAGGGGAGCACACACCTGAAAGATGGTATACATGATGCATGTGAGCGGCCGGTTGTGAGAGTGCTCGGCGACCCTGAAGATGTTAAGTCCCCATTTGTTAATATCCTCCAGATCCTATTGGACGATAAAGACGATGGTTGAGATGCATTTACGACGACACACAAGTATAATAACTTTTATTATTATTATTATTATTATCATCGCTGCAAACTTCAGTCTGTTTTCCCACCACCCACCTTCGACAGCAACTCCTCCTGGTCGGTCTTGATGCCGAAGCGGCCGCCGCCGGCGGCGGTGGCATTGCCGTGGGAGACGGGCGCGTGGCCCACGTTCTTGACCCCACTGATCTGCGTCATCATGCCCACCTGGGGGGCCTGTGGCTGGGCTGGAGGGACCACCTGCAGCCCTTGCTTCCGCCTCCTCTCCCTGGACTTGGGCACGGTGCACGGCAGCTCCAACTCATTCTGCTTGTCTGGGGGAGGAGGCACACTGACATAAGTTTTTGAGGAATGATATTGTTCGCGGGTCAAAGATATGTCTTTATCTCTATTTATAGAATTGTTGTATTTATGTTAGAAGTTAGACAGTATATACATTTTTAACAATGTGCAATGGTGTGTTGATTTCATCTGTATACTAGCCCTGCTCATTGTAATACTACTAATCACTCTGTATGTAAAGCGGGACTGGGGCGTTAGGTAACTGTGTCCCCACACACACACTCATGGATTACATAACTTGAGTGACAGCTCCTCAGTTAGCCAGTTAGCCAGGCCTGAGTCAGAAACAATCCGAGTCAGTTGTGGTGGGAAAACAGAACCTGGATTTGACCAAACATTCCCATGTTTTGGTGACAAAGCAGTCACAACAAACTAGCGTACGACAATCCGTCAAAACGTTAATGGGCCGTGCATTCCTAGATTCCCACTGCAGTGATGCCTGAGCACCTGAACCTTAACAATTCAAAGAAATGCTGCGCAGCACGCGGAACAGTTTAGCGGAACCATTTATGCATACGCAGGGGGTTTGGTGATATGGGCAAAGCAGAAAATAGCAAGACTGTCACATCGTGTGTGTGTGTGTGTGTGTGTGTGTGTGTATTTTTCCGTCCCGTCATGCGTGTGCAAATGACAACACATGGCTCGGCTGCATTCTACAGCACAACAGACAGTGTCGTTCCCACCGTACTGCAGATGCTGACCAAAACAAACAGCACCGCTAAGTTGTCTAAGTTTATTTCTCGCGCCAGTTAAACATCTAAACATCTCATTTCAGCGCACAGCGGTGTGTGTTCCCTCCAGTTGGTCCTGGCTGGGCACAGGCACGCACGCACGCACGCACGCACATAGACAACAGGCGTGTTTACCCTTGGAGCAGAACAACGCACTGCGGTGTGGCATTTGCCAAAGCAAGACCCATACTGCTGACTGAAGAGAGTGGGGGGGGCATCTCTCTGTCCCTGGGGCCACCCAGACAATATCCAGGCAGGCCTGTCACCTGAGTCACCCTCCCCTGCAATAATGCAGCGCCTCGAGCCCTGTGTGTGTGTGTGTGTGTGAAAGCATATCATCGTGCGCACATATACACACGTTGGTTCTTCTCCTTCTATCTGTGTATCTGAGTGTTCCCTAAGCAGACCATCCTTCTTGTTCCCCTGAAGCCTGCCCCACCACCACCGTCGCACGTCGCAGAGAGAATCTCTCTCTCTCTACCGGATCAGACTGGCAGTGTGAGCAGCGTGGGGTGCGGGAGCCAACCCAGGAAAATTCCACTAGGGGGGGTGCACGGAGGGGGGAGAACCCCTCCCCACACACACACACGCACTCACACACCACCTTATTCATGGTAGATTGAAAGAGGTGGCCAACTATTGGCGTTAAACGTGTGTGTGTGTGCGTGTGCGTGTGTGCGCGTGTGTATGCGTCTCTCTCTCTCTCACCAAGGAAGGTGTTGGAGATGTATTCCGACACTTGGTTGCCAGAGCGACTCATCTCCGACAAGTGGCTCAGCTCTCGGTTCAGCATCCTCTTGAACTGGAGCCATGGAGGGGAAGAGAGAAACAACACAGTGGATGAGACAAGATGGTCGTTTAGACTGATAGAAAACACATCGGGGGACGTCCCATAATCCATCATCATCATCGTCATTTGTAGTTTTGTGAAGTAGTACAAAAACAAGCTATATTATAAGTTATATCCCGCCATTTTCCATCGCAATATGACCCACGGGACCAGGGTACAGACACCATATAAGGTATCCTCATCCCCACCCATTCTAAGCTCGACCACTCAGCGCTCCTGCACGTACACACACACACACACACACACACACACACACACACACACACACACACGCACGCACTCGCTTTGCGGTGTTTACATGCCAGCGAGTGGAGTCCCAGGATCCCTCATCCTGACAGAATTAGGCTAATCGGATTAGTCGCATGCAGATATGGAATGGCCACATGGGCACAGAATTAAAGCACTACGGCTAATCGTGGAAATCTAATAAAGAATTAACACAGAACATGCATACACGGAAACACGCACACAGCCAAACAAACACTCACACACACACAGTCTCGTCCAGCCCGTGGCTGGGACACACCTTGATGTAGCCCCAGGACACAGAGAGCAGGTAGTTGGTGTCAGGCATGGTGCTGGTATGTGGCCCCTGACTGGTTCGTCCCCACCCCCTCCCCCACCGTTAACCGCAGAAGCCCAGGCACGCTCCTCTCTGGGCAGACCCCCAAGGTTCAGCTCACCAAATCGGAAAATCGAAAAATAAACCCCCCGCAAATGTCTGACAACGAACGCCGAGGCGAGCGTAGTAATACTAATAACTATTCTAACAACTATAATAACGATGATCTAAAATAGGAGAAATAGAAGCCTCTCTCCATCTCCTGCCGTCCGTCGAGGAAGCGAGCAAGTTCCCAACCTATGGTGGAACCCCCTCTCCCATGGTCGATGCATCTCCCTCTCTGACTCTCTGAGAAAGCCCCCCCTCCCCCCTCTCTCTCTCTCTCTCTCTCTCTCTCTCTCGCTTGCTCTGAGAAAGCCCCCAGCCCCCCCCATCTGAGAAAGCCCTCTCCCTCCGGCACAACCCCACCACAGAGTTAACCGGAGGAGGTACCAGCGATACCCACCCCCCCCCCCCCTCTCTCTACTGAGCCGTGTGCATCGCTGCAGAGACACGGCACAGCAAACACACTCTTGCACGTCGTTGGGGGAAGGGGAAGGCGGGGGCACAGGAGTGTTTCCAAGACAACGCCACTAGCATGGTGGTCGCGGTGAAGGATATGGTGGGTGCATTATGAGGAGGGAATAATAAGTGCCATGTATGCTGTGTGATCCACATAGGTTGCTGCTGCCGCACTGCTTATTTATAGTTTAACTGCAGCAGCCGTCCACAGGGAATACCCACATGGGTGGGCGAGAGAGACGCACACACACACACACAGACAGAGAGAGGGAGAGGGATTGAGAGAGAAAATGCTGGTGGGCTACCAGCGCAACACCAATTGCACGACAACTTTAACGCCATGGCAACAGAGTCACGTGCCCCAGTGGGCACGGGCACACGCACACACACACACACACTGGCACACTGCATAACGCTGCCCACCTGCTCCCATTACAGTGGAGCCGTTTTCATCTCTTCATGGTGACATTCCAAATGAGCAGAATCACTGAAATATGGTGAGTTTAAGAACCCCCCCTCCCCACACCATAAAAAAAACGGTCTACCATAAAACTTTTTTTTTTTTAAAGTTTAACACACAAGTGGTCATCTCTCGAATCACAATGGCTGCGCCAGGCATGATCATTCTACCCATTATAATGCAGAAGTTGGAAAGATATAAGTTTATGCAGAGGATCACTTTTCCCCCCGCACACACACACCATGTAATTGTGCTTTTCAATGAGGGTCTTTTGATCACTGCTACTCACAATGGGGCCTTTTCTCTTATTCCAGAGACGGGCACTTTTGGAGTCGGGGCAGCTGTGTAATAGCTGTCAAGTTAGACAGCTGACCTCTACTTGACTGTGAAACTTGAATGCCTCCCTCAAAGGCTTGGCTGCGCTGGAAATACCACAAATCCAACTGCCAGAAACAGTCCATAAAAAATTAAACTGCTACGCTCCAAATTTGGCAACTGTATTCCATTCAAAGCAGCTTTCATTGGAATGTATTCTTTATTGTGTGTGGGGGTACTAGCCTGTATTTCGTGACTTCTAGTACATGGGTCAGTCAGATGTAAATGGTAAATGGACTGCTTTTATCCAAAGCGCTTCAGGTAGGTCAACACAGGGGTTCGAACCCACAACCTTCATGCTGGGAGCCTAACACCCAGAACACTAGACCATCCTGTCCTCCTTACTGTCACAGTATTTAACCCCCCCTTCTCTGGAGGTGTAGCTGGGCTCACAAGTCCACGCCGACGGCAAGACCGTGAACGCCGATACATCACCGTGCGCTACTTCCTGCTGTGTCAAAGCACTTCCCATTTGACAGAAAACACAATCCCCGTTTCTAGAAAAGTGTTGCATGCGGTTCAAAGCAAAAGGAGGAAGAAGAAGAAGGTGGTGGTAGGTTCTTAAAAATAATAAAGTGATCTCTGAAAAACTTCAAAGTGAACTTCTGCAATTTGTATTGAGGGAGCGTTTGCAAATTGTGCAATTGCGTGCACGAGTGCCATAATCTTTACATTATGCAAATGTTTAAGCATTTATTTCCTTGTGACACTGTTATATAAATATCTCACTCACCCTAATCCTGAAAACCACAAAAGCAATTTTTAGAGTTTCAAAACACACATGTGCATGGCATAACAAAGTAAAAACACTTGAATAAAACTTGAATAAAGCATGACCTCATGAACACGCAGATCCATTTAATTAAAAAACAAACTCACCTGTTTCAAGCTCGCAAGCATCTCAAAGTCTTTCTCGTTCTTTTCAGAGCAACATAATCCCATGGTCACGGACGATACACCACAAAGCATAGACGAGAAGTTTGACTAGAGCGCCTCACACAAAGAGTTCAGCTAGCTATAGCGAGTGACTCGTGTGAGAGTGAGCTGCTGGAGCTGTTTCTTGCTGTGTGGCGACAGGCAGGAAATGTGTGCAGATATATAAAAAAAAAAAAAACTTGACAGACTGGCCTGCTCTCACTGTGTCTGACTGACACAGATCAAGCCCCGCCCTCTTCATCGCGTAAACACCCTCCCACTTCCACTCTGCTGATACTGTAGATAACTAGACTGAAGTCATTTACTGGCAGCAAAGTGACACCCAGCCACACCGGCCCCAGGCATTCACACACAACACAATACCTGAACAGAGCTGGGTGAAGTACCACATTACAACACAGCAAATTGTTTGCTGCACAGGTAAACTAACTGGAGTTCAAGGAAGTTCAAGCCGGCGATTTCTAAACTTGGACCACAATGAGCGCCTCCACACACACACACACACAACAGCATCTCATGTACAGCATTTAACAGACACTTTTATCCAAAGCAACTTACAAACCGCACAGTTTGTAGTTTTAGAAGAGATCACACACACCAGTTGTCGTATGCAACAGACATACTGGAGGTCATCAGAGTTTAACTGTTACGTTATCGTCGTTATCATCAGTTATTATACCAGGAAATAACTGACAGAAGTACAAATAAAGTGCCAATTTTCTCAGAAAAGGGACAGAAAGAGGACATCTTTTAATTATATTTATATATGTGATAGAAGTTAAGACAGCTTTTGTTAGAAGTTTCCATTTGATTCGACCACAACGTGCAAACATGAATATACAGTAATAATGAAGTTTAACTGACATCACTGAAACATCACCCTTCTCTAAAGTTTTAACTCAGCGTGCGGCCCACCTGAAAACCATTGAGGCCTGCACTCACAGATGTCTTGACACCTGTATCCCAGATGTGGTTATTTACACAGTCAACACACTGTACAGCAGGCCACACCAAATGATCTGGCGGCCGCGGCCATAGGTAACCGATCAAACAATACACCTTCAGCACACGCAAGAGCCTTTCTCTCTCTCTCTCTGCATGCTTCCTATAGGGAACAGTATTATTTACTAGGCTAGTTTGTCTCCCCTCATCGCCCACAGCAACCCTTCCATCAGACCCAATCACAACGCTATAATTTAATGTCCATTACCCCGCGCTAAAGCTACTGACCCACCGCATCTGTTTCAATAATTCCGTCATTTTAACCACCCCCTCCCCACCCTCTGACCCAAAATGGTGGTGCTTCAAAAGATGAGGTGACCACACGTGAGTTAAAATTTCCGACCGGCTCGCTCGAACGCACGCACGCACACACACACACACACACAGGCAAGCAGGCGGACAGGCACGCTAGCCGGGGCTAGCCGGCCCGAGGGGTTTGTGCTCCGACTAACTGGATTCAGATGCCAGTGTTTGTCCAAGGCCATCACCGGCGTCAGCGCGGAAGTGTGGCGAGTGGTAATGATAGCCAGCCAGCGCCTGGGGCAGGAGCTCCCGACCATCCCACTCTCAGGTCAGGACGACCGGGCCAGCGGTCAGCCGAGTGTGTGGTCCTCCCTTCCCTCTCTAACACTCTCCCAGCTCTCTTCCCCCATCTCTCTCCTCTCTACACCCCCCCCCCCCATCTCCATTCTCCCTAGTTCTCTTTCTTTCCCTCCCTCCCCGATTACACACGCGTGTCTCGGAAAGTTTAGGCGTAGACGCCCTCGCACCGCTCATTCGGGGGGACCAAAACTGTTTCTCTTATCCCCACCAGGCTCGAGGGGTAATGGCGGTCATTAGCGTTGGCCGGGAGAGGGGAATGGGGTGGGCTACGGGTGGCCGGGCTTTGGCTGTGGCCGCACATAGCCGACGCAAGAGCCTGCATATGCTGAATTCATTCTGGCTGTGCGGGATCAAAGGTTTCTCTGGTGCACTAATGGAATCTTTCTGGCCCTCCTTATTCTTCTTTGGTTGCAATGAGTGCCTGCGTCAATATGTTCTTTCCTACAGTAAGATGTGATAACACTTTATTTTTCCCCCTCCAAGGAAAAATGTATAATATCTGTAATTGATTTTTCAATATGTACAATCTAGTTCTCCGTGTACATCTTAGTAGAGATACTGTACAATGATACACAACAAATGGTGGTAAACAACCAACAATGATAAATGTGGTTGAGTAGAAATTATATCAAGTCATTGCAAGATTGTTGATGTTTGAATTTTATCAAAACAAAAACACCTTTCTTCAACACAATAGGGTGACACACTAAGAAGGTTAGAGTATTGTTTTTTTGAGCAGTGTTTGCCACTTTGTTTGTATTCCCATTTATGGAGACAGAGCTGTGTAGAAGTGGCCTGGCTCCGCCCGACTATGTCCTCAATATAATTTGTTTTCGCTGAGATTATAGTCTGGAAAACCTGTTCGCATTAGCGTTTACACAGCCACCCTGCTGGCAAGCAATCAGGGTGGGATTGTGAGATGACGTTGAAGCGTGTTTTTGAAATGGTGATAGAGCTACAATAGATGATGCAGTCAAAACAGTTGTAGCAACACGGATTGGTTAAATGCTGTCCAATAATTTCAAAATTAACCAGATGTCTACCCCAAATAGGAGGTAACAACACTTATTCACAAATTAGTGAATATTAGGTGTGGTTACACCAGGTTAGTGGACTGGATGATTGTTTCAGCACACAGAGAACGTAAGAAAACAATGATATATTTGACAAAAAGTGCATTATCTTTGGTTACCTTTAAATACAGCATACACGCAGATATTGCATATTCTGTTACAATTGGATGCCCAGTATCACCATATAGGGACTACCCTTAGTAAAAACTATTTGTTTTGCTCCATCTACTCCTCCCCTACACTGGTCACACTGCTCTCTACACCCCCTCCCCCACTCGCAAAAGCACATGCTTCAAACATAAACAGTGAGTGGGGTGGGAATAACACATTTAAGAAGTTCACCTTTAGGTGTGCTTTCTACACTGGATGTAAACGGCCTAACAACAACAACAACAACAATATCACCAACACCAACAACAGCACAGTGTTGCAGGGAGACGGAGGAGGGCGATCCTCACACCAGGAGGCTACGTTCACAGCCAACGGGGTGAAATATGTTGCGTAGCGGTGCGTAGCCAGCGTCTGTCAGAAGCACAGCTGTGGTGGGAGGCCAGGTGGAGGGTGGTGTGTGTGTGTGTGTGTGTGTGTGTGTGTGTGTGTGTGTGTGTGTGTGTGAGGTGACCATGACACCGGTTTCCTGCCTCATTATTTCCTGTCCCCTTCCACACACACACACTCACACACACACACCACCACAGCTCCCCAGCAGCAGTCTACAGGCTGCTGCTGGGGACGCCGCCCTGGGTGTTTAGATTCACATAGCCGCAACGCTGTCTGTCTGTCTGTCTGTCTCTCTGTCTGTCTGGAGGTCTGCTAGCCGCCCCTGGTGGGCTCCAGGTCAGAGAACGGCTACAGTTAACACAGAACCAGGTCCCTGTTTTGGCGCCACCTGCTGGCGAGCAATAAGTAGGGAAAAACTGCAGTCTGCAGTGCTAACGAGCAAGATGGGAATTTCACTTCCACAAAATCTTGTTTTCCAGTTCAGCAAATGCAGTTTTTCACTTCTAGCTGACGCTTTCAGCATTAAATGCTGAAAGAAAACCACTTATTTATTGAAATCAATTTTTTTACGGAGAAGTTACATTCTACGCAAGTTTAGACAGCGTGAACTAAAGCCGAGCTTTCCTCCAAGAGCTGCTTCTTCTTCTACTGGTAAAACACAGCCAGCTAGAGTTGTGCACTGCCCGCCGAGCTTCAAAGCATTGCACCTCGGCATGTTATGCTCATTTATTCCCTAATCCTCATATTCTGATTTGTTATTATTTATTGTCCTTGTTAGAGGACATATGTTTTCCACAGAATGTACCAAACATTCAGCGCACACACGTTACGCAATAACTACTTTATATCTACACTTATTATCCACGCACAAACATTAGCCCATTGTTATTCCAACACCTCCTTCCAGCAGTCTGTATGGACCATTTAATAAAAGTAAGTAACTCTTTGGTGTCACAATGCCCTCCATAAAGGCGATGATAACAGGAACTCGGAGGTGAAAATGCACCTGCTCATACATTTCACAGCATGCCCATGAAACACGGTACCAGTAATAACACACCTATTACTTTGCAAGTGCGTCAATGTGACAACAATGCTATTTACATTGTGAATATTACTGTCTTGCGTGACAGGTCATTCAACAAAGGCTTATTGCCACCTTCCGCCCTCCTTCAAGTGAGGTAGTATGCTGTAGCCGCTGAGACAAACCTGCGAAAACACGAGAGCGATCTCTATGCATGACTCCGGAGAGTTCGAGCTTTTCAGCTGCCGGTTGTTAGCTTCTTGGGTGTTCATATGCTTCTGTAGTGCAACGCTACTCTGATAAACACTTGCAAAGTGGGACAATTTAGCATATTAAACATTATGTATGATGTCATGTATTTTGTGCTCACTGGCTCAATTGCTCATCGTCCCATTAACAGTTAAAACACTGTAACCTTTTATCTAACAAGCCTTTATTTATTGACGTGAATATTTGAAAAGGGCCACAATGCATGCATTACTTTTATTTTATAATGTTGCAACTCACTGCCAGACAGTCCAAAGTTAATGCTTTTTAAATATTTATTTTGGAGAGAAGCGTCTTAAATCAATACAACAGGCACACACATGTGCATACACGCACGCACAGGAGTGGAATACTGTAGCTGGCTTTCTGCTTTTTACTGCCACTGCCAAACGAGGAGCGCTAGATTCTTGCCCCAGCCTGTAGCCCTGTACAACTGCTCCTCTGTAACGGACAGCCAGTGGCAGAAAACAGGCTAGACCAGGTCGAAGCCTCTGTTACTGTATCACCCCAGACCATGAGTTCATTTAAACCCCGCCCCCCCACCCACACACACACACAGATAAACATACAAAAAACACCGACACACAAATGAACGTCTATACACGCATACACACACATAACTACTCATCCACAAAAACACACAACATAGCATAACACACAAACATACACACACATCTACACACACGCACACACAAAAAACACACACACCTACACAAATGCACATAAACACACACACAAAAAAGCACCTACACACACTTCAACACCAACACACACAAACACACACATAAGCACCTACACAAACAAAAACAACAACCAAACACCTACACACACTTCAACACCAACACACACACACACACACACACACACACACACACACCGAAGCACCTACACACACACACACACATGCTCCCACCTTGTTGGAGGCCATATCGCTGACAGCGCGGTACGTCTGGATGGTCTCTAGCTGGTCCAGACACCAGTCCAGCTCCTCCATGGACTCCATGGCCAGCTTCTGGTAGGACTCGTCTGCCGACACACAGCAACACATGCCGTCAGGAGGAGTCATGCCACCGGGGACCCCCGGCATGGAGCAGCAACATGGGGAAGGGGAGGGGGGGAGTCCCAGGGAGGTGGGGGAGGGGCTGTGGTGAAGCTCCTTCATTGCTGCCCAACTGCTAGTGAGCTGGGGTTTGTTCTCTCTCTCTCTCTCTCTCTCTCTCTCTCTCTCTCTCTCTCTCTCTCTCTCTCTATCTCTCTCTATCTCTCTCTCTCTCTCTCTCTCTCTCTCTCTCTCTGGCCTTCTATTTCTCTCTGAGGGACCTAGAGAGAGAGAGAGAGAATGACTGCACTTTGATGTTTAAACAACCAAAGAATGGACTAGCCCATGGGTTCTCAAACTTGTTTGGGCCCGGGAACCCTTACAGGGGAGAACATTTTCCAAAGAACCCCATCATAATTGTATGATCAGCTAGCTTGATTTAACTATTAGCCAATCGGTCACCACTCAGTCATTTTCCGCGGGTCACAACGAATCACTTAGCTGCTAGCTAGCATGGTAGGACTATTAGTGAAGTGACTGCAGTGAGCGAGCACTTTGTCAAGTGGAGAGAATCAGACAAAGACAGATAAATTGCAGTCCCATCGCTAATATTTATATCAATCTAGCTATCAGCTAAATGATTCGTTGTGACCGTGCGTGAAATCATTGATTCGTGACAGATTGACGTGATGTGTCACGATCAAATTTGATGTTTTATTGGCCAAACGCTTAAGCAGGTGGGGGTAATGGACACAATATGTTTGTTTTATAGGTGCAAATAGTCGTCATAGACAGATATGCACTTTTTTTTTATGTTTAACTAATTTTTTCACAGACCCCCCCAGGCTATAGGCTGCAGACCCCCAGGGTTCTGTGGACCCCAGTTTGAAAACCACTAGACTAGCCTACTGGGTTTTTCGATGTGGCAAAACCATGTTTTTCAGACGCAGACTTGCTATTGGGCTGCAGTAGTCTACACGCTATAGGTTCCAGTTCGTTCACAGAGAGACCAAAGCGGGGAAGAAAAAAGAAAAAAGCGCAGCATATCAAACACACTGTGTTTGCACAAGCAACACGAGAAGCAAACTTTGACTCCCTGAATTGGGGAAAGGCCAGACCAGGCTCTGAGTTTGAGCCAAAGAAACCAGAGCACTTCCTCTCCGGGCTGCTGGCACACAAAAACACGGAGTGGAACACGTGGAGTGGGATAGCCAGAGCGAAGTCGCTTCTGACCAGGCAGATGAGCATCATTAACGCAAACATACTGTAGCTGTTGCCGAGGATTATGACCCAATGATGGAAGTAGCGATAACAGTAACTCATCACCTCATGATAACCAATTTAAATGAGCTTCCAGCAGGCGATCGGTCTCCAGCTGAAACAGGAACCGTTATCTTGGTTTGAGACTCTCACACCTGAATATACTAAGTGGCTGCACCTGCCTCTGAAGCCCCCCCCTCCCCCCCCCACATACACAGAACACACACACCTCCTACACAACACGCACGCCTCCTCCCCCCTTTCCCTTACGGTCTATGTATTTTAAATATTAACAATGAACCGTGGGAGTAAATAGACGCAATCAAGGAATGTATCTTAAAAAAAAAAAAAAAGTATAATATTAATACAGATTTTAGATGTCCACAACAAGTTACCTACAGCGCACGTTGTTTGGGAAACATTTCCACCGGGAGCAGCACATCTGGAGCGCTGCCCCATCGATGTAAAACGCTGATCTCCACTTCACAGGGCTTGACACATGGAAGAGATTTAACCCACATGCCCGGCACAACGGGGCAGAAGCCCACGTGACTCTCCCCAATTCATGTCAATAAAGCAGATCAAAGCAGTTCAAAGCAACGTGACGACATCAATGCTGCGAACCGCTGGAGTCGAACAGACAAAGCACTCCAAAGAGCTCACGTGCGTCGCAACGCGCTGTACTGTGAGGCAGAACAAGCTAGGCTAAATCAACTACAGCTACAACTACAGGGCTGTTAAAGGTGCCCGCTCAACAGTGACATATACCATGAACCACGACTTTATGGCATTAACTCCATTTGCAAGCTGTTGATTTACTGCAACATTTTTGCTTGGCTAAACTATTGCTTGGGGGGGGGCGATAACATCCAACAGGCCTCTGTGAAGTACCAGAAGTGACCACCGCAGTTGCTTGGCGAGCCAAAATTCTTTCTACATGCAACAGAGTTTCAAGTCAGTCAGTTAGCACCAAGCCTTCAGACACACGTCTCACATCTAAATGTATAAAACCAAGTCAAATTATGGTACCAACTGTGGCGTTTTAATATAATGGGAACACAAAAGTGGTGCTGACAGCACCACACAATATCCCAGCATTGGTAATGCCTTTCCAATGTCGGGGGCAGAGCTTCTGAAAGAGAAACCTACAGTATGGCACCTTTCCTATGTTTATGTTTTGACAGAGTTCAAATACCACCAATCTTTCGCCAGAATCCCTGACTCCACTTTTAAAAGACTGGAACTGCTCCCATACAGATGCATTACATTGCTCTAACTTGGTATTCTCACTTTTACAAGATTTTTAATAAACAGTGTGATTTCAAAAGGACTGTCTGCCGTGCGTGGAAAGCCTGGAGTCTAATTTAAGTAATGTATAATCTGTTAATGTGCTCTTTTGAAGTGATATTGCATTTACATTAACAGTAAAATGCAGTCATTTTGTCACTGTAACTTCCTTAAACTTCCCACTATGTAATAATTAGTATTTTCTACAACTAGTCTTAATCCGCCCTATCTCTATTATATAGGAACTTCCTTGTTTGTATGCTTTATTTAATGAATCATAGTTTATTATTTCCCTCCATCAACTATGTTGTCAAGCTCTACAGTAACTATACAGTACCTGGAGTAGCCTACATGTACTGTACGATCTGCGGTGTAGATACAATGGTACTACACGGAGGTTAAGAAACCCGGTTATATTTTGTTCATTATATACGGTAGGACATTTAAAGATTACATTTCCTGAAGAACATCATGCTATTGAGGTCAGGATCCTATACAGCCACGGGTTCAACTAAACTTCCACCTCACTTTAGAGCATGCCGATAACTATTATGGTCTGTATGTGTGTGAAGAAGTAAACGGTGGTGAGTCACACAAACACAAAGTTAGAAAGCAGGCTTCAGCTGTCAAAGCCAACCGCCACCTCTGGTTGATTACTGACATGGTGCCACAGATGACCTGGGAAACATGTCTGCAGCGCCACCACTGAAAAAAGATGGTGTGACGCACTCTTGAGTGTAAAAAAAAATAGTACAAAATATTCTGCTGTACTTTTCCAGACTACTCCCCCCCCCCGCCCCCAACCCCCTACACCACCCTTTTCGCTTTACTGTGCACGACTTGTTTTTTTCTCCGCTCTGTGTCGGCGGTGACGGCTGATGCCTTGGCCATATGCAACAGCCTGCATAACGGGACAACATAGCTCAGTGTGCCCAGAGAGATCCTGCCTAACCCCCCCGCCCCCCCCCCCCACACACACACACACACACGTTCCACTCTCGCTCATTCGTACAAAGTGTGAACCTCTGCTGCTGAGAAGTGAATACAA
>JAODLL010005497.1:0-10505 GCA_026546735.1 Forbesichthys agassizii
TGAGGGTAGGAACGAAAATTGCCCGGAAGATCGAGAGCTTTGCCTTCCGGCTCAGCTCTCTTTTTGTCACAACGGTGTGGTAAAGTGATTGCAATACCGCTCCCGTTGCTCCGATTCTCCGTCCAATCTCTTGCTCCAATCTCACTCGCGAACAAGACCCCGAGGTACTTGAACTCCTTCACTTGGGGTAAGGACTCATTCCCTACCCTATCCTTTGCAAGTCTTAAATTGAAATTTCTGAGTCAGTATTTGCAAGTCAGTATTCCAACATCCAACATCCAATCTAAATGTGTCCCAGTGCACACTGCAGCAAACTGATGTAGCCTATATTAATGTTGATAGTGTTAAGGGATGCAGGGGCAAATTAGTGTAAAAAAACAGACAAGTAATAGACAATTGAGGCTAGTCGGATACAGGCTGCTAACATACAGAAAAAACAGTAGAGTGCACTCTCTTGCAGAGCCAGCCTTTCCTTACGGAAAGTCTGGGACACAGCACTGGCAAACTGCGTCAGTACCCGCTTACTTGACATACAATGTATTTTGATTGACATGCTCAACAACCAACTACGTAACTCAATGACCAAGTTGGACGTTACATTTGCATTGAGGAAAACTAAACAATAGTTTAAAAAATAGTATTGTAAACCTATAAAATGAGTGGGCTATGGTTACTGATTAAAATACATGGAACATTTAGACTAAGTAAATAAAGCACTGCGCTGTTGTTGCACCAGAAATTACTGAGACATACTTGTGAGTGACAATGCTAACAGCCAATGGATATCGACAACATTACTTCCCAAAAATCAGAGAGAAAGTGAGCGAGAGAGAGTAATTAATTGATATCCACTCATTACTGGAAACGAGCATAACATCTACAATGGGGTAAACACATTCTAAAATGCCATGATTACTATGATGTTATATTAATAGATAATAATATATAAACATATTTAATATAATAAATATTATATACTGTAAAACTATTAACACTTTGATTGTTTCTGGTGCCCCTCGTGCCTATTGGTTAATATTGTTTAGGGCCATAGATCAATTAGGCTATTTGTCCACAGCACCATTATAGAAACGCTAACACTATAACAGCTGATTTAATGTACAGTATATATCCTTGGCCATGGTTTGACTTTTGAAATGCATTATGTGGGTATAGAATAATGTTTGCATTGTGTCAAAATCAGTAGTCCTTCCAGAATGGGTCAAAAGCCAATTTGTCTATCTTATATGTGTTCAATCCAAGGGTTTTGCTCAACAATGGCACTCCACAGTCCAATGAAAATTCCTCCGGCTGTGTTTGCTCACTTGCACATGGCTGATTGTTGTCATAATTAAATATGTCTCTTGCACTTAGTTCAGACATGGTGACTATTCTCTTGTGTCATAAAAGATTACAACAACACGTGTTCTGCTTGACAACAAAAAACCAAAACAGTTTTTGGTTGTTCACGGGAAAACCAAAGGTGGATCGATACTGATGTCATACTTCCCATGGTATTTGTAGACCTAACAAAGTATTATCTAGACCTAGCACCTTTATGTCAATGTCTACCTCCCTTTATATTGTGTAGCTACTATATGTTTCCTGTGTGTGTGTGTGTGTGTGTGTGTGTGAATAAATAGAGGCCTACACATACAGTACATATAGTACACTAAATAATTGTAAACAAATATTTAGTTTTCATAACCTCCGCCTGACTATTGCTCTCAGATAAACCTTTACGCTGAGGAAACCCTGTTTGCATTAACATTTTCACAGCCACCCTGCTGGCAACCCAATCAGGGTGGGGTAAGTAAGATGACGTTGAAGTCAAGCGTGTTTTGAAATGGTGGTAGAGCTAGATAAGGCGACCAAAGCATTTGCAGAAATGCCGACTGGTTAAATGCTGTCCAATAGTTTAAAAATTAACCAGAGGTCTACACCCAGTAGGAGGATATGACACTTCCCAATGGATCGTGGTACGTGGTTCATGGAAACCAAAAATATTGTATGACATGCATTACCGTACTGTACATGTTCAGGTATGAGAACAATATAGGCAGAGAAAAGTGTAATGTTTTTTTCACCTCTACTCATCTCTGAACTTCATCCATTCTGCATCATGATTATTGTCAAGTTTGCTAAGTTTCAGTGCAGAAACATCTACCATTATGTCAAGCACATTTGGGTCACTAACAGCACTAAACATAAACAAAGAATGAACGTGTTCTCAGTGTTAATTATAAATGTTTTACCGCCACAAGATTAAACAAAGGTCACAAAGGTAGGCTAAATCGGCAGGAATGTTTTGACAGTTGAATTTACATGAGCTTTAAACCGAAGGAGGAGTGTTTGACATGTGGCTTACATCATCAGAGATGAGCTGTTTCCACACACAAGGTAGAAACAACGTTCAGAGTGACAATGCCGTCATTCTGTGGATAACGCTATCGCCACTTTCCAGACTGGCACAGATAGCATCTGCGTTCATCCCAGTGCTACCTGAGATCCTGGCCCCTTATCAGATACACAGCCTAATCATGTAGTCCTTCTGCCATCAGCACTCCAGCATGGATCCCATGAGGGCACTTCTATCACTCGGAAGGGAAGACACTTTCCATTTGCTGGTCCCTTGGGAGAGCATGGTTTGTCTACTGGGAGGTCATTTAGCTATTTTGGTCAACTGGACAAGAATCGACAAACAAAGACTTTTGCTAATTGCTATATTGCAGTCCTTGTCCTGCTATTAACAACAATTTATCTCGCAGTTTACACTGGGCAATTTGTGTTTCAAGATATCTGGGATGTAATTCACATTAACCTAATGTCATTGTCATTTGAAACCTATTCTTCATCTTTTTTGGCATGTGACATACAATACAGATGCATGGATAGTGAAATGGGATTGGGCATAGCTGTATTAATTGCATGGGTTGGTACAATTTCAGACCTGAATTATGTGTCAGCACACCTCACCCTCCCTAAGGTATTCTCATTGCAACTGTAGCTTTCCTATCCATGGTTGGCCAATGCTACAGTATAGCAGGAGGCAGTTAGCCCTCAGAGAAACAAACATATACCAGTCTGCTTTCAAAGACTGCCCTATTGCTAGCAATGTGGACTGATAGTCCTAATCCCATTTGACTATCAGCACAGTGTGAAGCGGTCAATTCAATGAATCACTGGATTGAAATTAGAGTCTTTGGTCGCTCATACTTCTACTAATTTGACAGATCTCAGTCAAAAAATATTCTCAAAAAATAAGAAATCAAAACAAATGAATTATTCTCTCAAAAACATATAGAGTTGATGGAGTGCAGCAGACCTTATATCATGCCCCTGTGAAATGTTAGGTAATTATTCTTAGTGCTTGACACTGTGCAATAAGATCTGATCATCAGTGCCGTGCAAATTCAATCGCGCTACGTTCTAACTGTGCACACAATCATATCGCTTAGTTGCTTGACCTCTGTTGCGTGATTGAAATCTATTTAGCTGACGTGTCCAGGGCTCAAAATAACGTCTGGTATGGCCTATCGGACGAGGTGGTTATCATTCTTTTCATCAGTTTGGATGTTCGCATCATGACTTTGGACAAGGGCGTGCGTAAACAGGTCGAGGGCCACATGGGATGTTTGGATTTTCACACATCTCAAAACAGCCACTTGTAATTGACAGCGACAGGCAGTGAGTGACAGCGTCAGCCTGAGTTTGAATACTCAGGTGGACAATGATTCCTCAATCATCTCTGTGACTGGAACTGATCATAACCCTCAGCACATTGCCATAATGCTTTAGTCACACCGGTCACAAAGGACTGCTTGGAATTGGGTCTCTGTCAGTAAAAATCTATGCTTAAGAGACGTTACTGGCAGATTATTTACAAGGAGGGACAGATTCAATGTGCTGATAACTCCAATCATTTTCAGCAGAGGAGACAGATGTGTGCAGTATGCCAGTTGTCAAATATGTTCAAACTGGATCCTGGCATTAGTAAGGAAAATTGCTACATAACTATACAATGGAAAGTTTTCTGTTGTCTACATACATTATAATCTGATGACTTTTGGAAATGTACTGTACTTTGTGTATAACATACAGGAAGTTCATTAAAGAAAGTCATGAACATTGACTGCTGTAGATATTCTGACAGTGAATACATTATCAATGTGTGATTTAATATGTGGATAACAATAGTATATATACATATTATATATTCATTTGTTACAGCCAAACACATTTTATTGATCAATAAGATAAGACAACACAAACCCCCCAGGAGTGGGGATTCAGGTGGATTCCTCCACTTCCGACCAAAGAAACACCACCCTATAGTCCATCTGACAGTTTGGAAATGTAAATGCCACTATGTAATAAATGAAAGGCAGACAGGTTAAGAAAATAAATAGGTCCACACATAAGTGCAAGAGACGCATCATTTCAGACACGTTAAGCGAGACCAGATTCAATTTCCCCTCGCCTGCTAGCCCGTGTCTCGCTCGTCTGTCACTTCCGCTATTTACTCGCGGTTCTGAACTATAGGGACGCCATGAGCACATTTCCCACCTCAGCTCTCTTCTCACCTCAGTGTTTTGCATCCCACACTGGACACATTGGCAGAGCTAAATAAGCATCTCTGCCCAACCTGACACCCCTCATTGTCAATTTGAGGGAAGGCTACTGTCCACCTATTTTCAGGCGTGCTGCCACATCCTGCAAGCCTGCAGTAGAGATGGCTGGTAAACATGACACATGGTAAGGATGTTTATGCCGAGATTATGCTGTTTATGGTGAATCTGGGGTAAAGTGTGGGTGAGCCAAATACCCTGCAGTCCTGGAAAGAGACTCAATTCTTGGTTCGAATAGTGAAGAGTGTAGGTGATTGGCAGCTTCACCAGACTGATTATCTGAAAACTTGTTATTTTCGGTCATGGGAGAGACTGATGTCTGGGGAATGGGGCCACGACTCTGTGCAGTAATTTCCCTGATGTGGAGACCATGGATAAAATAGCACTGAATAGATAAATGCTAATGCCACACTACTGAATAGTGAAGATTTCCATCTCACATTGCACAAGGACAAGGCACTAACTATGAAAAAGGTAATTGTCACCCTTTACTTAGTATGTGTAGTTTGCTATATGGTTAGTATAGAGCAGATTCAAAAGACTGATGCCTCATTATTGTGTATAATGAATATACTATATTATACAGTACAGTATATACATATACATACATACAAATACATACATAATATATATTAAAACATATGCAGAACAGAACAGGTAGGGAAACAAACTACATTCATTTATATTGTACAGTTTCTGTTGATACTGATATTTGGGTACAATTCTATTCATTTTTTATGCTTGAATGAAAACCACATTTTGGCACAAATTGCAAAATGAAACCATCTGTAATAGTTATTGAACAGAAATAATAATGTAAAGTAGTAACAAAACGTGATTACACATACCTCCATCTGCATCAGCTTCAGCCATGTGTGACGCATGTGTGAAAGTAACTACACGTAAAGCTGTATAAAGCAACAGCAGCATGGTTTGGGTCTGAAGCTGAAACAACACATATACTGTGGCAAGCTGGCGTCTTTTCAATTGTAGAAGTAGCATCACTTGATATTTAAAGCTATATAATAGGCATGTGCACTATTATAGTCATATATTAAATATGGCTCAAATTTTTGGGCCTGACAATTAGTACATTTCACTTGTATTGCATTTTTCAATCAATTTAATATTTTTTCCAATTTTCTAAATTAAAAAATGCCATGTGTTGGGTTGTCTACCTTTGAGTAATTTTGTATTACTGTAATTGGATAGGGATGTGCATTTGAACTTATTTCATAAAACCACTATCCAATTTGGTACTTGTGAAGATGCATACAGTAATGTAAAACATTTTTATTTGAAAGAACCCTATAGTTAGCTACTTAAAAAGAAGAAATCAATGCTATTATAATAAGTGACATGTTAAATTCACAGGGTGAGAATATGAGTGCAAATAATAATTGCAATGTAAGTTTGCCATCTCATATTGTCACATTTAAATAGACACTTTCTATCAGGGTGATAATTAAATGACTGAAAAACTTTTCAGATAACTGAAAATAGTACCGTGCTGTATCCCCACTCACTAAATTCATTGCAATTACTCTTTTCAAAACACTCACTTTCAGTAATCTTTCTCTACAGCTCAACTTCAGTGAATTTTATTCAATGACTTCAATGAATGCTTTTATGTAAGTGATACTAACAATAAACATGTCAAGATCATGTCAAGATTAAGGCAAACCTGCATAAACGACACAGTGAGGCAATATTGTGATTAGGCATTAGACTGTATAGATAGTTTTCTCTGTCATCAATACTCCCAGTTATAATTGACTATTTATTTACCTTATCTACTGTATATCAATTTATGAAGGTCCTTGTGGTTTAAATTGTGTGTTTTATTGTAGCCCCTCCGCTGAACATTTTATTGTATTTATTTTAAATTTCATTTTCAGAGATATGTCATATAGTAAAGTCTATCTCTCATATTATGCATTTCTTTTTTGTTTGTGTAAATCAGCATTAAGTGTAAGTGCATCCTAACATGTTTTCTATGATGAGAAACATAAATGCTGCTGTTAATATTGACAAGTCCTGTTTTTAGAAAAATCTGCATTTTATGGGATGAAAACGGATATACGGGTCATATCCATTAAAAATCACCCCACGACCTGGCTTGTTTTTAATGGTACACTCCGTCCGTTTGTAAGTCATCAAATTTAAATGTTAACGTTAATGTTAATGTGGTTTCTCTCTCAGCCTCTCCCCTCCCCTGCTCTAACTCAGCTCCTTGACATATTTTTGTGTTATTTAGTGGGTGGAGTCAGGCTCAGACCTGGGGTGCAGTTATACTTTAAATAAACAGCTTCATAGCAAAGATCAAGAGAGATGACTATTCCAGTATACATTTTTGCAAAAACTTTTATATAACTTAATACACATCAACTTTTTACTCTAAATGCCTATGCTGATGTACAGAGCGCCTTCGGGAGAAATGGGGAGAAAAAAAAAAAGTCAGGGAATTTTTTTTATAAAATATATAAAAACCTTGACCTTGACAACATGATAATATACAGTAAATATATTTTATCTTTTGTATATACGTAAAAATGTAAGCGTATTAAAACACACATGCCCAGCCTTGTACTTACTTAGTCTAATGAATGCAATTCCGCCAGTTTCAAGACCTGGCTGTTTTTTATGGAAGTTGCTACTAAATATACTTATTGAAACACACTAGTTGTACATTACAGTGAACTTTAAAACAAATGTATTTTAGGTTAATTGTATTTCCTTTTTACTCATTAAGAGTATGCGCAAGCCTGTTGTTCTGTCACTCCGTGCCTTGTTAGTTCCACCTGTGTCTTGGTTAATCCTGTGTTTAACCTGCCCCTGGAATCTCCTGTATTGTCAACCTGTTATTTAAGCCTTGCATTTCCCCGTGCTTTATCAGGGTACAGTAGTACCTACCTACCTTTTTGTAATAAACATGATAATTTGTAACTGCTGGTTACCTGTCATGCATTTGGGTTAAGGTTACCTCACCACTGCCTCCAAGCATTATATTAGCTCACACATGTGTAAGTTCAAAATAACATTAACCATTTAAAAGCTATTTTACCAACCTTCAACCTAAGCTACTTTAATTTTTTCTTCTTGCGGGCTCTTTCAGTGCAATTGTTTTGTAATGGGTGAAAAGTGCATATCTGTTGTACAGCTTGAACATGCAGGCAACACTGAATCTTTCTTGTAGAGATAGCTGAGGTGTGACATTTTTCAAATATAATATGAAATACACAGTATGAATTGGGTTATCAGTGACTAACTGCCTATTGAATAATACACAACTATCAAAACCACAATATTTCAAAATAATAAAATAAACATGATTGCTATAAAAATGCTCATTTTCTAACATTCTATTATGTAAAATAATAGGCTACTAAAGCCTTATACCGTTTTAGTCCCAACTTTCTAATTTAACCTCTTTGTTTACATATACTGTATGATAGCTTACAACGTATGAGCTGCTGTTTGATGACAAAATTACCAAAAACTATTAAAATGTAACTACAAAACAGTAACATTAATTTCTGTACACATTTAAAGTGTGTGTGTGTGGAGTCAGGAAACAATGCTACAATTACATGTAATTTAACAACCACATACAGCAGACTGCAATGGCAAATCTCATCCCAGTTTGATAACAAGCTACAGTATAGTGCAAATGCCGCTAATAATGCTATACTACAATATTCTAAACATAAAACCTACATTAAAGAAAACTATAACTACTTATCTGATGTTTACCCACATCAAATATATTACAGCTATATGACTACAAAAACATTTACAGTACTGTATCAGACTGCAGACTGATTCATGTTTACATTTTTGGGGTCTTATGTAGATATTTCCAATGGTGTTCAACTAACACAGCAATCTGATTTGTTCAACAACTACAGTACAGTACAGCTGTCCTGTTACTGTACATGCCTGAGCAAACACAAGTAAAATATATGTTTTTAAAAATATATGATCAAACCAGAGGTGCCAACACGTTATTACACTGAATCATACATTGTATGATAATGAATTGTAGGCCTATACTCTATCAACAACATGAAGAGTGTTCAGCCCACCCAAAGAACTATACTGTATGGGCCTACCATGTGCAAATCCAAGTTTGCGCTGTGCCATTTGACTCATCCTTACTGTCCTATGAAGATGGAAAGCAATTGTTATTGTAGTTGTTAATGACACAGTTAAGAACATGTACTTATGAAGCAGCAATATAGCACAAACAATCCCACATTGTTACATCTCTCGTTATGTAAAAGGTTAATGAAATAACGTTAACCATCACACGTTAACCATCACACACTTTGTTTAACAGAGGTAGACCTATTTGATAACAACTTAGTATTCACTAAGTACTATTTAGCTCAGTTTCATAAGCTATTTTGTTGTCCCAAAATTATACTAGTAGCTATGATTTGATAATAAATGACAGATCACAACAAATTCAACACCTGACACAAGAACTGTGTAAATGAATCACATGATGGAATCAAATGGAACGAACTATGAGACTACGGTAACGTTAATACCTACCCTAGTTGGCTGTAGTCTACCATACAGTAATTTGCAGAGCTAATGATAACAGCACTGACTACCATTTAACAATTTAACCCGGTTACGGTTCTTGATTAACTTACTTACGACTACCATTATGTAAACTATGTTTTGATCAATAACAGATTAAATATCTAACACTACTGTAGTCACATATTCAGTTTTTACTTACTGAAACAGGTCCATCCTGCAACGTCAGCTAGCTCGAGCAGCTAGCTCGAGCAGCTAGTGTGAAAAAAAAAAAAAAATCTCAGCAAAAAAAAAAAATTTTACTTAGTAAAAAAAAGAAAATCCTTTGCCATTATATTGTCGACAATGTAAAAAAAAATTCTCTTGTATCCGTGTGGAGGTTGGGGACATAGAACCTGAGTGGGAAATGTTCAAAGCTTCTATTGCTGAAGCTGTGGTGATGAGCTGTGGTCTCAAGGTCTTAGGTGCCTCAATGGGCGGTAACCCTCGAACACCGTGGTGGACACCAGTGGTCAGGGAAGCCGTCCGACTGAAGAAAGAGGCCTTTCAGGATATGTTGTCCTGGAAGACTCTGGAGGCGGTTGCAAGGCACCGATGGGCCCAAGGGCTGCAGCATCTGCCGTAGCAGAAGCAAAACAGTGGGTGTGGGATTGCTTCGGAGAAGCCATGGAGAAAGATTAAGTATAAGTTAGTGGGCAGGCATTTTCAAACACACCCAGCTTGGTTTCATTTAAAATAATATTTGTCCCATCTCATGAGTATAGTCAGTGTGTGATGCTTTTATTTCTCTCTACATTAACTAAGATGGGGCTGTTAACGGAACAAAAATGTCTGAAGATATGCAGATCTTGGTGGTAGTAGCAAATATTCAAACGAGAACTTTAAAGGATCGGCACCAAAGTGTTTCTGGAAAACCGCCTGCCACCTTAGGAAAGGGAAGCGGGGAACCATCCAAGCTGTGTACAGCAAGGATGGGACCCTGTTGACCTCAACTGAGAAGGTAATTGGGCGGTGGAAGGAACACTTTGAGAAACTCCTGAATCCGACTGACACGCTTTCTGTGATCAAGACAGAGCTGGAGGGGGATCATCATCAATTTCCCTGGGGGAGGTCACTGAGGTAGTCAAACAATTCTACAGTGGCAAAGCCCCGGGGGTTGATGAGATCCGTCCAGAAATGCTAAAAGCTTTGGATGTGGAGGGAAAGTCTTGGATGACACGCCTCCTTAACATCGCGTGGAAGTCGGGGACAGTGACAAAAGAGTGGCAGACTGGGGTGGTGGTTCCCCTCTTCAAAAAGGGGGACCAGAGAGTGTGTGCCAATTACAGGGGT
>JAODLL010005498.1:0-10505 GCA_026546735.1 Forbesichthys agassizii
CAGACAACACAGCCCTCAGGTTCATAAGGGCACCCAAACCTCTCCACCACGATAAGGTGATGGTTCCCGGAGAGGTCTCTCAGAGACGTGTCAATCAATTGTAAATGCACGATTAAATACTTTACGATTAAATCTAGCGCTACTGTATGCGCAAAGTTTTCGTCAAGTTATCATTCCGCAGCCGGTGTAACTGTCGCCTCTAGGCAATACCATCACTTACCAGTGTCCAAAAGGATGCAACAAAAGTAGCAATATATATTAAGGAACTCACCTAAGCAAAGCACACCAACTGTTACAATGTAATTGTAAATTCGGCTCATTCCAAACGCTCTCCTCGCTTCTCTCTCCCAGTAAACAACTGACAACATACCGTCTTAAAGGGACAGTGATCTTTCGTCACGCTTTGTACAGTAAAGGTTATATTCATGTCAGGTAAAAAAGTCCAGAGTAAATAACAGAATATGTTAGTAGATAGAATAGAGCAAAGCACTTTAAATTACATGAATTTAACGCAAATAGGAATACATAAACAAGTAGCCTAAAAACATGTATGATCACCAATAACAGCCTATCACGTAGATACAAAAAATAGATATAGGCTAAGTCTACATTTTTAAAAGAGAAACAGTTTCAGTGCCATGTAAAAGTGAAAAACATGAAATATAGTTACATAGTCAAAATAGTGTAAACTCAAAGATTACATGTGGAGTTAGCAATTATAATATTAATTCAGTGAATATCACACCATACAGAATACTATCCATCCATGGCATTCGGGGGTGGGGGTTCCTAGAGAGCATACTATGGCAGTGAAGGGAAGGTTTTGTAATTATTGAGTTAAAACATCAACAAACTTCTCCAGCATTGTTGACTACACCTTTAATCCTCCATGTGGGCATGGAGCGAAGGACAGTTTTGTAATTAGTCACAGTATAATCACGAATAGTCAAAAAGTGTTACTGTATGAGCATTATTACAACTATATATACTTTGTAAATAAAATGATATAAAAAATAAATAAAAAGTACAATATAGCCTACTGTATTAAAGGGGAAAGATAAAACCAATTAAATGTATGCTACTATTTAAAAAACTTATAAATATTATATTAACATAGCATCTTGCTGCTATTGTCACCCATTTCTTCTTAGAAAGGGATTTCTGTGTCTTCTTGCTAATAGTTTGTGTAAAAAATATGTTCAAACACAAAACATTTACTTTTGCATGATTGCATTTTAAAGGTAATTCTGGAGAAAGATTGTTAATATTTTAACTGAATAAAAACAAAAATACATCTTCCTTACCATATGGTGTCCCCTCAGAAGCCCCTTTTCCATATTGGAAAGTATTTCCAAGGATAGTATAGTGTTGTGTGGTGCGGTTTGCACCACATTGTATACCCAAGCCAGGACTGTGCGAGAGCATCCCGATCTCTCGAGCTTTATTTCACCGTGAGAATCAGTCTGGAAATCCTCTGAATCATTTTTAATGAGTCCGAGTAGCAACTGAACTTTCCAATCAACGTCTTGTTTATAGCTATACGGGCATGGTTTAGGTGTGCCGACCATGGTGCCGACAGCGAAAACAACCAGATTGTTCATCCAATCAACTGCCAAGTTTTTTTTTTTTTAAGTACAGCCATTCACAAACAGTTTTAATGTACGGCTCCCCAGATGCGCTTGTGACAACAATTCCTCTGGCATGTCAGGTTAGGACTGTGTAGTAGGCTTACTATAATATTTTGTCCAAATTGTTTTGTGAGAATGGTAAGATAGTGGACCACATACAGATATTACAGATGTTACATTAAGTAACAATCACTGTGCATTAAGTTACATTCGCTGATTCTACCTTTAAGTAAAGGCTTGCTAACTGTTACTTTTTATTTTTTTGCGAAGCATTTTTGAAGAATTTCATTATCCCTGCAATACAAATTATTAATACATGTCTACTCTGCAACTGGGTTGTAAAGATGTCAAAATAAATTGAATTATGTATCCCAAATATTCCACAAGGAATGGAATGTTCTATCCAGAAGGATTCTGTAGTCTTCCAAACAATGCAAACAACTTCTCTGGACTTGTCTGAACCCATGCTGTAGGCTTTTACAGTTAAAAACACTGTTGGTTGAATATTAAGACACACAATAAAACAAGACACTTCTTTTCATTATTTATTCTGCATAAATGCATGCACATGTAATTGCATGTATTACAAAGTAACAAACTATGGTGAAACAAAGTAATACACTTAAAGCAATCCTAGCTATTATTATAGCCAGGAATTCAATCAAGTGTGTGCATGTAGGCTGTTCATTATTTATTATGCACATCATGTCCCTGACAGCGTTGATGAGGTCTGCTGGGCCCGTTGGGAGCTCAAACTGCAACCTATGACAATCATATGTATGTGTGTGTGTGTGTGTGTGTGTGTGTATGTGTGTGTGCGTGTTTATGTGTGTGTGTGTGTATGTGAGAGAGATAGAGAGAGAGAGAGATAGAGAGAGAGAGAGAGAGAGAGAGAGAGAATTGGGAATTGTATTGTATTTTACCTTATTATCAGATATCCCATCCTTAATAACATCCTCTGGGTAAGCTACTTATTTACCTCTTGGGAACAGATTTCATCAAGCAAATTTAGAAAGGGGCAATATTGTTTTGTACACCTGTTATAATTATATTTTTAATTACATTACATTTTTTCTTACTGTCCCTCGGTCGATTTGTTTGATGAAACTGCCTCAGGCACATTGCCTGTGTCCTTCACATTCTCTGGAAATGTATCATTAGTAAACTTCACTAACACGATTATGGTCTCCTATTTTATACTTTATACTATGTTATCCTTTGTCACAACCCCGGCGACAATATAAGGCTTAAACATCCAATATTTACTCAGATACCAGGTACTCCTATACTTGCTGGTTTTGCCACATAATCCGCTACATAATCCGCTAATAACTAGTTAAGTGTTCTAACAATGCGGATCAAAGGTTTTCCATTCTCAGTCAACTGTGAGACTTTCCCTCACAGTGAAATTACTATCTTCCAGTTTAGAGGGCAGGCTGACCCTATCCCACTTTACTTCCATTATGGAGTTCTACTTTATTTTCCACTCTTCTGCAACAAACTGTATGTAATTAGGCATTACTTCATCAGTAAGTCAGGTTTTGTGGTTGAATGAACAGGCACACAACAGAGAAACACTGTAATCATACAAACCACCCAGAAGACTTAGATGACTGGTGGAGCACAGGTGCATGATGGGAGCTGGTGGTGGAGCCAAAGATAAGAGGTATGTTAACACTCATCACCATTTTCAAACATGTAAGACAAACAACTGCTTAAAGTTATGTAAGAGCTGTCTTGTGTTTGATCTACTGATTTTCTAAGTACACGTACACTCACACACAGCACTTTGAAAGAATTCAGTGATGTTGCCCTTAGAGATACTATTATTTGCCATTTTCACACATCAGCAAAAATACTTTTCCTTAAATCAAGTATTCAATCTAAACAACGTTTCAGTCATAAAGAACAGCCTTTTTTTTACAGTGATACGCATACTGTATATTGTATATGTGCACTACCTTGTGTTGTGAAAACAGCATGTAGATTTATATTTTCCATTATTTGTATCGTGTTGCTAGACAACAAATGAAGCATGACTGAAAGGCATGTGGAAAGACATCACGGATATACAGTATGTATCTATTTCTGACATGCGAACAAGATTTGGCATGTTCAAATATGTTAGTGCAGTGGTTACTGTATGTCAAATATGTCAGAGCAATTCCATTGAAATGGAATGCATCAGCATGATGAGGTTAAAATCATATAGCCTACACAGTCAACCCATAACAGCTGTCAAATACAAATATATAAAAAATGTAAGTGTTCTTTAAAAGTAATTATGAAATAATATAAGGAGAAAATATATTTTATTTCTTGACCACTGTCCCCTTAAAAGCTATTATGACCCTTTGAGGTGTCCAAACCACTACTTTAAGAACTCAAACCAAAGTAGTGGCGATCCAATCCAGCATGATCCTTCAGTGTTTTGTTTGCTAGAGCTAGACAGCTAACATCCTAACTAGAACGCGTGCCAAATTCAAACTAAAATCAAAACATTAGAAGCTCTGCTCCACACACATTGGAAACACATTGCGAAGGCTAGGATAATGTTTTATAAAGTGTTCAGTATTTTGTTTATATTCCTATTTACAAAGCAAGGGCTGTGTAGAAGTACCGGATTATTTCTTCAGCACACACAGAGAACATTAAATTGTGTATTAGCTCACAATCACTTACTATAGGCCTACTTAAAGAGATATTTCAACTTTAAAACTGTAAAACTTATAGAACCAAACAACTTTTTTGCGGAAATCTAAAATAAATCTGTGAATTTTGGTATCTTAGTCGACCCCTAGTGTAAGTAAGTATTTGGGCCAACTTTTACACTATTTAATTGTGTTTATCTATCTATCATCTGGTGGAACAAAAACTGCTGTATTTTACCCATGATTGTTTAATCAGAACTGGGCATTAAACTGCATCATAAATGTTTTACCTAATTTACTCAAAATGCTGCAAAAATAATACATTTTCTAACAGAACTGTGATTTTCAAGTTTCAACTTTCAAATGAGTTTTGTTAAATCTTTAGAAGTAGTACCATCCAGCGGCACACTTATGATATTACATCCAGTGATTTACCCATCCTCGAGTCTGAGAATCTGAAATGTGCGTGTTAGTTTTGATTAAAAATACTGTGCAGAAATTAAATACCTGCACTCTCAAAACTTTTTTAATGTGCACGTGAATAATGTCTATGTACTGGTAGAACAATAATTATTCTATCTTTGTTTTTATAATCATGACGATAAGTATTTTTTTGATGAACTCATGATCTTATGGCATGCATTTCATTATAAAATTCAACCAAACCCATAGAAAAATATGTGAAATCAGGATGATGTCGAACTGTATATCTTTTGAAGCAGCACAGGGAATGTGATGTTGCTCTTTTTGAATTCAACAATTTAAACATTAGATGGCATTTCAAGGTTTTGCATAATGACTCCAGACAGAAACGGGATGGGCATTTTAGTCTTAGTTTAGGTGTGAGCTCCCCCTGTTGGCATCCACTGTGTGTTGCTGAAAATGTTTCTGTAGTGCAGCTTTGGCTGTGTGAGGGCGTAAGGTCGCTGGTCTGTCCACTGGTTTGGAGGGTTGATGGTGTCTGACAGAGTGGACACTGGGAAAAGAGAGAGCCTTTCTTAGGTTGAAAAAATGTACCTCAAAACATTGCAAATTAACTATTATAATAAAGAATTATGCCAGCAATATACAGTAGAATGAAGTCAAACAATTTCAAAAGCATACAGTACTGGTTAGTAACTGTGGCTCAGAGGTTCTCAAAAAGATGGGATGTGACCCATTAAAAGTGCCATAAAAAGAGAGGTTCATAGTTCATAGGTCACAAACAGAATGGTCAAAAGGTTAGAGTACCATGCAGTATCATGTACAATGCCTTGTTCTTAATCTGTGTAGTTACAAACACTGTATCTGTATCTTCATATTGTACCATAGATCTCTGCAGGCTCCACCCACAGATGAGGGCATTGGCTGATCAGATACATCTGTGCCCAGCTGACCTAGGGGACCTTTTGGCCTCACTACCTCCGGTAGCATCCGGAGCCGCGGTTTGGAGTGTGGCTGGCCTGCTGCTGCTTTGAGGGTTTGTTCTGTGCACGAGGCAGCAGATAAGGCCCCACCGCTGTCCATCAGGATCTTAAGCCTGCATGTACGAATGCCTGACATCCTTCTGTAAGCATTGGGGGCACTTGCAGGGGGAAAAGGGGCCATGGTATTGCCTGGAGACCGGGAGAGTTCAGCCACCTCTGGAGACCTGGCCTCTCTGGTGGACAGATCTAAAAACACAAGATAGGTCCTATTACGCAAAATTTTGTTGACTAATTGTTATTATGACTCTATAATGAAGTAAATGTCCTGTACTGTTTGAACTTTAATTATGAAGGTATGAGTTTCTGAATGTGCGACTTGTAGATCACGATTTGTGCACCTGCAATGGAGAATTTGATGTTACATATTCATATTCATACTTCATATTTAATAAAACATTTCCTAAAAAAATGTGGTGTGCTATGTTTTGGAAGCCATTTTCATTTTTTTATCTTTAATGATATTTGATGGGTGCAGCTGACCACACCCTGTATTCTTCAATCCACATCTTAACTTCCAAATTTGGAAACTATATGCCCACGTCAGAACCCAAGAGAATCCAAACCAGACCCGAAGCCATCAAATTACCCAGCATTGTTAGTGACCCACTGTAGCTACATCAACATGTACTGCATAGATCTAGATATTATTTAGCGTATTACTGTATGAGGGCTATGACCTCTGTGTGTAGCTGTATGTAGAGGAGAAGAGAGGAGTGTCTGACTGTTTGTAGCACTGGTTTCAACCACAAGGGTTGGAGTGTGCCTCTACCTGGGGAAAGAGACTCAAAGGAATCTGGAGAAGTCGTATTAATGCCATCCTCCTCCACTTCCTGTCCGTCCCCTTCACCGCTGTCTTCACTGTTTGGCATCCCAAGGTCCTCATCATCTTCATCCTCATCTTCCTCATTGTGCTCAATGGTTAGTACCTGTGGCTGTTTCTCCATTATTATAGACTGGAGGCGCCTGGAGAACAGGGTTATAGTCACTCCTGTCCCTGTCTATTATAGTGTTAACAAACACACCCAGAGCAGGTCAGGAGATGTGCTACGCTTGCTAACCTTGAGCTCAAATCAAAACAATTTCCCTCCGCGCTACACATATTGAAAGGCATTTTAAAGCAATGCGTAGTACTACAGCTTTGTTGATATGAGCGGTGTTCGTCACTTATTTATGTTCCTATTTACGGAATCAGGGCTGTGTAGAAATATCAGATTATTATTTTAACAAGCACAGAGAACGGTAAGATAGCGAAATGCGAGAAGATATTTGTTTAATTCGACAAAAAGTGTATTAGCTTACATTTATCTTGCAATAGTTGCTATTACATTAAGAAGTGTTGTGAGAAGTGTTGTTAGCCTTGAATAACGTACATTTTTTTGAAGGTCTACATTTACTGTTCTATTCTGTCAGTGAGTGAGTGAGTGAGTGAGTGAGTGATTACCTGTTGTGCTGCTCACGCCAGGCTTTAAGGTCTGCAAAAACGTCACTGCGCTCGCCCACGTAAGCATCTTCAATGTCATAGGTGTGCTCTGGAACATGGATAGGCAGGCTGCAGTCTGGGGTCCACATAGATGTGGCCGGCGCCGTCTATAAAGACGCATGCAAGAATACTTATGTGGGGCACAGAGGGCCAGCAACAACTACAGAGAACAGATGTTTGCTACGGGCAGCCAATTCACTGTTAGTTGTAGATACATAAGATCAATTAAAAAGCATTGTGCATGGTTGTTGTGAAAAGGCTATTAAATTACAGATTATGTTATCCAACAACAATACAAACGTACCCTCGGAATCTCTCGCCTTCTCGCACGAAGCAACTGGATCGGATTTCCACTTAAAACAGACATGCCAGCTCCTTAATGAAAAATCAAAGGAGAGAAACGTCACTATAATTTGTTAGGAGATACAGCTGTCTTGGTACTGCAGCACTACTGACCACATTTACTGGTACATGGCGCTGTTAGTTACTCCACACACTCAAGATTACCAGGACAAGGATTTTCAGACTAAAAATGTAAAAAACAAACAGATCTATAATCTTATATTTGCATATCTGATATGATGGTTTGTTTTCTGTATGTCTAAACACCATAAGTGTATATTTTGTCACACTGTGGGGTACAATTTAAGCAGGGGGGGTTCCTCCCCCCGGAACATTTGAGCATCAAACACTTCATTTCCTACATTTTGGTGAATTCTTATGCAACAATTTCCAGTGGAAATTTAGTTATTTACATACTTAAGACAATTCAAAATATAATGTAAGGGTATCAAATGATCCTGTAGATCTATATCACATTGTCTCACTTAATATCCCTTCTGTACTCTTTACTTTGGGGGACGTAACCTTGCACATTTTAACATGTATTAATCTCTGGACATTAATAGTTCATATGCTCATGTTCAAAACCTCTGTGTTTTGGTATGTTTTTTGGGAATCATATATATAGGCTAAACTATTAGCAGATTTATAGCCAGAACCGAATAAAACATTGATCAAATTGATTAGAGAATGACACCTCGTCGGTTGGGTTTCTAGAACCCCGTCAGTGACTAGCGTTCCCCCTGGCTCCTTGTGTGTCTGGCAGAGCTTGTAGCTTGGAGCTTATAGTTTGGAGTTTATATCTTATATCTTATATCTTATAGTTTGGAGCTTGTAGCTTGTAACTTGTAGCTTGTAGCTTGGAGCTTATAGGTTATAGCTTGTAGCTTGTAACTTGTAGCTTGTAGCTTGTAGCTTGGAGCTTATAGGTTGGAGTTTATATCTTATATCTTATATCTTATAGTTTGGAGCTTGTAGCTTGGAGCTTATAGGTTATAGCTTGTAGCTTGTAGCTTGTAGCTTGGAGCTTATAGGTTATAGCTTGTAGCTTGTAGCTTGTAGCTTGTAGCTTGGAGCTTATAGGTTATAGCTTGTAGCTTGTAGCTTGGAGCTTATAGGTTATAGCTTGTAGCTTGTAGCTTGTAGCTTGTAGCTTGTAGCAAGGGTTGAAAGTAGTGCATCCGCACTAAATATGGCGGCATAGAGCCATGTGGCTGGGGGTGCACAATGTGCACATTCAATAACCAATACTTCATTGGGGAGTAGCATAGGTTACGGCTAACACGGTCAAGTGGTATGGCATATACTGTAGGCTACTCCGAAATCTCTGGGCGGCCCACAATGCTTGCTTCATGTTTCTCCTGAGGGTGGAGGACTAATACATGTGTTCAAAATATGCCTATGCTACACACACACACAATGAAAGAGCTTAACCTCTCTCCTCACCATGGGTCAGAATGCTGGCTCCTGTATCTGCAGCAGCAGCGGCTCTGGAGGCGAACGGGGAACGCTCTCTAATCCCCAGGGCCGTGACGGCTCTGGGCCCGTGCACAGACACAGGTCGAGCTCCCACGAGGGGGACCAGGGCAGAGAGGGGCCTGACGCAGGCCAGGCTGGGCGTGGGCCGCTCCATGGAGCAGCTGGCTGACTGCACTGCTGACATAGAGGGCAGTGAGCCATATGAAACAACACCGACCTGATGGTCTTTCTCTGGTCCACATGTTGCTTCGACCCCACCAGCCCCTGCCAATGCCAAGTCAATGATACAGTATGTGTGAATGTGTGTGTTCTGCATGCCTTCCATACTCTCCCTAGCATATCTAATTTCTACAGTACGTTTCACACACAATTTAACCACCTAAGGTAGCAGCCTCTGTGATTTTACAGTCACTCATGCAGTCCCGGATCAAGGCCCAGTCTTCTCCCATGGTTCGGACAAAACCTGCACCCTCCTCCTCTGCCCTGACGTCGTCGAGGTAACGCAACTGAGGGATTAGGCTTCTCACTGTTGCCCGGTAGTTGTAGTACTCACCGTCCTAGCCAGCGGGAGAGATGGAAGGAGGGAGAGCAGAGATATAGGGAGATAGCATTGTAATTGTACTTTAGTGCACCTATGTGGCTCACATTCACATTAACGGTGGTCAGGGTGCATGGCGGTTACACTTTGTAAGTAAGGCAACGGTGGTCAGGGTACATGGTCAACGGTCATGTCAATCAGCTGTCATTCAACTATTCTTCCAACAGAGGCAGGCAGGCAGAATGATATCTTAGCAAGAACGCCCATGGACACAACAGCATCTCACACAACATGCCTCATGCATACAGTTGAGCATTTACCTTCACGTGACTAGGTCACTCATAATACACACAAATAGAAGGGGCACATTCCCTTGTGATTTTCTATTACTACTGTATGTCTACCAACTAAAGTATAACTTACCAGTTCATTGTATTGGCATGACACCTACTGTATTTAGGTCTATACTCTCTATTTGAGGGAAAAGGTGTAACTGCAAAGCTTGCTATAACGCCCCCATGAGGGCAAAGTAAGCATTAGCCTGTGTGATCACTTCCCCTGTGATAACACAGCATCAGGCTCTTCCCCGTTAGGAGACTACCTGGGTAGCAGTGGGGTGTGGGCGCCCGCACACAGGGTTGCCCACCAGGGTGAGGGTCCGCAGCTCACCACACAGCCCCAGGTACTGAACCTGCACCATGTCGTCCACGCCATTGCCTTCTAGGTCCAACAGCTGTAGTTTCTCCAGCATGCTGAGTGGACTCAGGTCTGACACACTGTTGTAGTCAGCGTACAGCACCTGCAGCGGGAACAGCACGCGCAGCACTCGGAACCTGGTTCAGGACCTCTCTCTCTCTCTCTCTCTCTCTCTCTCTCTCTCTCTCTCTCTCTCTCTCTCACACACACACACACACACACACA
>JAODLL010005499.1:0-10505 GCA_026546735.1 Forbesichthys agassizii
CTGGGGTAGTGCTGGTCCAGGCTGGTTCATACTGGTTAGTGCTGGGGTAGTGCTGGTCCAGGCTGGTTCATACTGGTCTAGCTGGTATACCAGCACACCATCAACCTGGTACACCAAAAACCAGCATGGGATGCTGGTTCAAGCATGCAAAACATACCTTATGCTGGTGACCAGCAATGCTGGACTTTTTAACAGGGAGCAGCCCAAATGAATTGAAGGTCAAAATGACCATTGCGTTACCCTTGTCTAAGTCACTGCATCATGTTCTGTATCAGACTGACCACAATGTAAAAAGCTGGAGCACACACTGAACGCAACACGCTGTGTTGTTATTCTGTGTGAGTTGTCCAATCACTGGTGGACATTCAACTCACTTGGTACTGCCAGAGCCGCATGTTTAGTGCCAGTGAATGTCAGTTAGTTGCGATGACGTCTCCTGCAAAACACCTATCAGAACAGACATCTGCTGTGTCCTACATCAACACACTTCTGAGGATTTTGCTTCTATCTGGGTGATCGAATCTCTGTTTGTGCACAATGCAAGCTTCGCTTGTTGAGTGGATGTACTTCAGGTGCTTTCTGAGGGTTTACTCATCTGAATATGCAAAGTTATGAGCATTTATTTTCAGCATCGCAAGATATGGAACTAAATTGTTGGGAATTTTGTACTGCAAAACAAGCTGAGGCAATGAGCAGATGTCTTCTGCACACGTGATAATAAGAACTGCACTCTATTATATCAAACAGAGAGCCTAGATTATGCAAAACAATGCAGTTTCCCACATAGAAACACTGGGGGTAAAAAAAAATTAGTTTACCATAAAGCTCAACTACGCCACACTATGCAACATCATTCTGCTCTGCCTTTTAATTGGCTGGAACAGGGGACGTTATAGTTTGAACATATTTTGTTTATAAAAACTCTTCATCTTGTGTTGCCCTGAACACACTCATTTCTCTGATCTTGACTCCGCAAAAACTGCACAGATACAGAAAATGCAACAGCTGGAAGCCATGGTATAAACAACCATAGCCTAATCTCTATGGGTCTTTATCTAGTTAATGGGGACAGGCTGACTGTCTGTGACGCGGTTCTTATCCGTGAGCCTAGATACGATAGGCTACTGAAGGGGGACACACAGTGACTTTTCTGATCGTAACTTGAGAAAGGCAGCTTTGCACAGATAACGGTCGATCCTGGAAATCACATTCCCGGTGAACAGCTGGTACGCCGCGCTTGAGTGAAACGACTGTTGACGGCTTGTCAAGTGGCGAGCACCTCCGTGTCAAACCCGTCCTTATGCCTACCCAGTGTGCGAGCACAACGGCACTCACCGTCGTCGACGGAGCTGCCCTCTCTCGATGCGATTCAGTCACGTATGCCTGACAGCGATAATTCTTTTTCCCAGCTGGATAAGGACCGGGAATGACACCGCTGCCTGTGGCAGTCCAAAGCCGTTAACTGCACAGCCCTCATCCAGACACCGCCGGGGCGGGTATTTGGTGTCTACAAAGAAACACGCACTCTTCGCTGCTGTGCCAGTCCGGCGACAGCACACGAGATAAGGGGGCCATTGATTTCTTGCCCCATGGCATTACCTGAAAGGAGATTTGTGCCCCGATGTAATTGTGTTGATCTGTGCTGCTGTTGAACGGGATCTGAACCAAAAGACCGGTGGAAGCAGTGAACGCAGGCACGCACTAACTGGATTGACCCCTACCACCCCTACCACCTCCCCCCCCCCCCCCCCCGCCGCCCCCTTCCCCTTCCCACAGCCATTCACCCGTATTTCGCATTCAGCATTCAGGCAGAGGTACAGACAAGCCCTGCATGGTGTACCTTTACAAACGCCGTATTGATACTGATGGCCCTGTCTCTTTATACTGTAAGGAAAAACAAGACAATGCCATATCTCTGCACATCATTATTCAGGCACACTGCAGCCTGGAGGCTGCTTGACGTTTCCACATACGTTTTTTGTGGCATAAACAGCCTCTCTCTTTCAATCAGGATTAGCAGACTCTTCTTCTGTATTGTAGCCTACATTGTACATTGTTAACGTGCAATTGATTCACGTCTATTTTTGAGCGGATGAAATCCCAGTAGCCTGGCAAATCGTACACAGGACACATGTAATTTATTCAGATGGCTACTACAGGATTTTGGATGTTTTGTTTGACTGCAAGATGGATATGCCTTGTGACAGTCTCTCACCAGTATCATATGTCCCATACACTGCTTAGCATATAGACCAGGGGTGGGCAATCCTGGTCTTGTTTTAGGTCTCTCCCTGCTCGTCTGCTCGTCTGAGGTATATGGCGTTGAAGAGAGAGGTGTTTTTGATTTGAGTTCAAGCTTAGCAAGCATTCTTGAGAATGACCTAAAGACCGGGTCAGTCATCTCGAGAAGGTTTGCTAAGTTCAAGCTCAAATCAAAACTGCATCCCTCCTTGGCACCACCCCACATATCAAAACGCATTGTGACGCAAAGCGGCTTTGTTGATGTTAGTGGTGCTCGCCACTTTGTTTATGTTCCTATTTAGTGAGCCAAGGCTGTGTTGAAGTATCAGATTATATTTTCTTCACGCAGAGAACGGTAAGCTATTTATGTTGAATTTCAACATGTGTATTATCTTACAATTATCTTGCAATAGCTTCCTTTAAGGTACATGTAGGAGAAGACTGTACCATTAAGGAACAAAAATATATGGAACTATATTGGAAAATGTAATGCAATATATTCAACAATACATTTCCATATGTGGGAAACTAGTTCATATCTTTTTTAATATATGGCAAAATATACACAGACAATATAATATGGTAACTACAACTGCATTACATTTTTACATGAAATCCTTATATTTTACAACAGTCAATTCAATAATTTATTTTTTTCGTGAATGCAAGTTTGGGAAAGATGAGTTTAGCTAGTTAAAGTGTGGGTTTACATAAAGCTGAACAGCTATTTATGAACACTTTATAATAGGCAATAGGCATGGTCCCCAAAATGCAGGTGACAACCAGATCGTCAGATGCAAGATGCCGATCGCAAGATGCTTTCTTTGGGTGTTGGGAGAGTTGGATTGTAGTTAGATAATGTTTCATAAAAATGTCTGCATTCAATTTTCTAATTGTGTTCATGGCACAACTGACCATAAAACCCCATATTGTAAAAGAGGTTGAAATGTTTACATCCTCCTTTCTGGTAAGCTGAATATGAATATAGTCAAATGATGGCCTCTGTGGTTCCAAACATATACAATGGTTTGTGTGCTAATTAAATGTTGTCGCTGTCCAACACTGATGAATGTAACTCAGGCTGGTTGGCATTTTTACGGGCTGGAACCTGCCAGTGCTTTCCTGTTTGGCTTTCCACCAAGGCGGGTTGTAGAAACCAATGTCTAAGCATGGAGCACAGCAGAGGCCACATGTAAGAGGATTATCTACCCTTATCAATCCATTTCACCCTTGAAATCACTCTTATGTTATACATTACAGTAAGTATAATAGAGAATGTTAGGACACAATAATATTGTCTATAGAACACAATTATATTGTATATACATATACAATTATGCTGTATATACAGTACATGTGCCATTATACAGTATATAGAACACAATTATACTGTATATACTGTACATGTACAATTATACTGTATATAAAACACAATTATACATATACAATTATGCTGTATATACAGTACATGTACCATTATACAGTATATAGAACACAATTATACTGTATATACTGTACATGTACAATTATACTGTATATAAAACACAATTATACATATACAATTATGCTGTATATACAGTACATGTACCATTATACAGTATATAGAACACAATTATACTGTATATACTGTACATGTACAATTATACTGTATATAGCCTAGTCTATAGCCCCCTTTGCTCCATTGTTGTGATTTCCCTATAGGCCCCTTTGCTCCATTGTTCCATGTACCTATAATATTGATTTGACCATATGTGCCCATATGTTCCTAGAAAAGTACTATATAAGTGTAATGTAATGTATTGTTGTTGTTATTATTATTATTATTATTATTATTATTATTATTATTATTATTATTCTATACAATGTTTGGGTTTGCATTTTACAAACCATTCTAGTTGACACAATTTAAAATGTACACCACTAATATACAGATGAGTTTTTAATTTACTCAACCCAACCCTTAAAAAAAAAACATTTCAGTGAAGTACCAGAGTATTTGTCTATATAGACCAACATATAGCCAAGTACTCTGGTATTTAAGTGAAGAAAAACATGTTTGAATCAGCATTGTATCATGTTAGCATAGCACTGTAGCTGGCAGAAATTGCACTATTGTGATTCAACAATGTCCTGTGTGTCATGCAAGATACTGTATTGCAGTTCAATTTTGCTATTGGCCGCTTGTGTTCCCAAATTTCCCAGGTTGCCTTTTTTACCATTTGTGTGACAGATGAAACCAGTGGTGCACAATGTAACAGATCATCAATAGTCCTACACAATTCTACAACATGTCTATGTTTGTATCCGTCCCTGTATTATGTATTAATAGAATAGATAGTATTAAAAAAATAATTTGACTGTGAATAATTCTAATAATCCCTTGCATCATAAATGGCGTCTCTCTCTCTCTCTCTCTCTCTCTCTCGCTCTCTCTCGCTCTCTCTCCTGTCATACGGTGCTGTCTAAACATGAATCAGGTTCAGCCTACAATTCAGCTCATGCACACATATGGCCATTAATACAGGGCTATAGGCCAGACATTGTATCCCAAAATAACCCTTGTTTTTCCCTTACCTGAGGTGTTACATATTGATGTATGTTGTCAGTAATCTATAGCTAATGATGTTTATAAATTGTAAACATCTACTATGCCATTGTCAACCAATAAAACATAAAGTGGGAAAATTCCTTGTCAGATGGCCTAAATGATAGAATGGCTAGCAATTAGGAGTTGAATCTTTGTCAATGCCGCAATACACCGCAGATGGCACAAAGGCATACGTGGTATAATGGTTTAGAGTCGCCTCACACATTTGAACATAATGGCCTAATTCCCTTAAAGCTACGTACGAAAATGTTATACATTTGCGAATCTGCCATTGTGCGCTGATGTTGTGTGCCGACTGTGAGGCAGTCAGTGTCACAGAGAGCATGCCATCAAGGTATTTTTCAGTGTTTTTGTGAAGTTATCATTTCAGTTATAATGATATCGCCCTTTTCGACCTCTTCAATTGTCAGCGTGCTTTTTGTTTATCTCCACACCAAAGGGTGTCATCATTAACATATGCTGTGTGCCACAACCTGAACAGTCAACCTTTACAACTCTTTCTGATAATTGATCTGGCCGCAATGAAGACCTGTGAACTTCCTTAGCTGCAGTTATTTATGTGGCACGGGTGTTTTCCACCTTCCCTCTGTTTGTTTCCGAGTAGCAATATGGAATCAGAGTGAAACAGCATTCTTGTTATGGTCCAGAGAATAACTGCATTCAAACACAGATCTTAACACAGCACAGTTGAAGTAATAGCCTATAGATAGATACGATAGCATAGCGTAGTCATATCACCATCAAGAGAATCATCATCAAAGAATATATATCGTCTTTACATATGCAGATATATTTGTTATGAATAATAAGTTATAACAAATATCAATATATTTGGCAGTGTAGCTCTGTTCTAAGGCCTCCCTGTCCTTGTGCGGTTGGTATGTAAGCGAAGCTTAAGGCAGGGAGAACAGCAGGACGATCCCCCATATGGTACAGAGCAGGCATCAATAACAACAAACCCCGACTGATTAAGTCAGACACAGCATGGAACGAGTTGTGGTGGAGGCGGGTTGCAAAAGAGCAGGGAACGGTGAGAATGGGCCGGCTAAGGCAGCTCACAACTAGTTTGACTCCGCCCGACTATGCTCTCAGCTCAATTTATTAAAATGACATTACAGTCTGATCACATTATCGTTCGCACAGCCACACTGCTGGCGGCCCGATCAGCTGTGGGCTTGTGAGACGACGTTGAAGTCAAGCGTGTTTCTAAATGGTGGTAGAGCTAGATGAGGCGATCAAAACAATTGCAGCAACGCCGATTGGTTCAGCACTGTCCAATAGTTTCAATATTAACCAGACACTTCCCAATGGAGTGTGAACAGACCTATTCACAAAGTGAATATGGTCTGGTTACACCAGGCCAGGTGCCCTCAACATTTTTTGCCAATTGTAGAAGTACATAAGGGTAACAGGATGATAAAAGCTGTTGATTTGAGATTGTGGCCTGAGCCTGGCATTGTGGCCTGAACAAATGCTATGCTCAATTATGTCAATGAGTGCATTCAATTATGTCAAGGAGTGCATTTCTTTCATCTAGAGTAGACAGTGATGGCCAGTTACAAAGAAAAAATAAATCAATGATATCAATGTTTATCTAATTTCATTTTTATCATGACTACATACATGTGCACTGTTGAGGAACTCATTAAGTAATTCATATGGCCATAATTATTATTACCGTTATCGTTTAATCAGTCTAATGTTGTATGGATCTGATGAGAAGCCAATGAAGTGAAACACATTTAGAACTATCCAGTCTAAGGGTAAAAGCTATTCGTCTCATGGGAAGTTTTGTTGTTAAATGCGGTGGTACCTTTGGTAAAACTAACAAGGTGTTACTCTCATATGTTAGAACACGAATAGAAAAATCCAATATATCTCAGCTGTTTATATTAAAAGGCTTGCTAGCAAACCTGAAAGGTACTGAAGCTACAGTGTAGAAGGGGGTTGGAGGTTTTGCACACATATGCTTACTGTCTGTGACTGAGGCACAGTGATTACTTTGACTATAAATTGGAAGTAGTTGTTGCTGAATACCTTACCGTCTGACATGTAATTTACTCACAACATAGCTGCCTTCAGCAGTGTGTTCACTGGCCATATTTCATCATGCAACGGACATCACTGTTGTCCTCTCTAGCCCATATGGCATTATTGAATATTTTTCCAATCTCATTAACAGTAATGTCACATCTTGATATTTATGTAATTCTCTACATACCCCAACATGCAGTAGGCTATATCATACACAGTCCTCATCAGTCTATGCTGTAATCACATTGCTGCTGGTGCCGTGGTCAAAACATTATAATGTCACAGTTGAACTAGTCTTGCAGAGTCTAGCTATGCAAGTTAATTGTAAGCTAATACACTTTTGGTCAAATTCACCAAATATCTCCTTGCATTCCTTACTGAAAAAAAAAAAAAAATTCTTATATTTGATCTGTAATATATTGTATATGATTTACTGGTTAAATGAAATTATTTAATAAAGTTAATGTTCCACTTTGCTAGACAAACTGATAATGATGAATTATTAACAGAAAAAAAAAAATATATATATTCATATCTTAACTATATATATGGGAACATATACTGAATTATATATATTTGTTCATATATTGCAATATATTGCATAACACATGAGAAATTTCCGCTTTTCATATATTGACAAATGTATTACAATATATTAACTTGTATATATGCAAATATATGTAATAAACTGATTAAAGTAACAGCATTTCAAAGGGGGGACAGTTTCAGGCAATACCAATGTTCCCGAAATCTGTCCCCTTAAGTAACTTGTTAAACCATGTTTTAAACAATTTAATGACTTCCAAATCATTCTGCTAGCATAAACCGATGCCTAGAATGTGTAGAACTAATAATTTAAATCAACTGATTATAGTAACAGCATTTGAAAAGGGGACAGTTTTAGGCATGTATTAATGACTTCCAATTCATTTTGCTAGCGTAAACTAATGCCTACGTAACAGTATTTGAAAGGAGGGACAGTTTTAGGCAATATTAATGTTGCTGAATACTGTCCATCTATGTACCTTGGCTGCAAAGTGTTAAAACATGTATTAATGACTTCCAAATCATTCTGAAAGAATAAACTGATGCTTAGAATGTGTACACCCTATAATTTAAAACAATTGATTAAAGTAACAGCATTTGAAAAGGGGGACATTTTTAGGCAATGTCAATGTTGCCGAAATCTGTCCCTCTGTGTAACTTGGCTGCAGTGTTAAACCGTGTATTAATGTTTTCCAAATTATTCGGCTAGCGTAAACTGATGCCTAGTATGTGTACAGACTGTATCTGAAACTCTACACAGCCCTGGCGCCGTAAGTAGGAACATAAACAGTGTGGCGAAAACCACTCCCATCAACAAAGCCGTAGTACTACTACTAAATATATATATATATATATATATATATATATTGCACTTTATTAACTAAGCCATGAACTACAGTATTGCACTTTATGTTTGACTATGTGGTAATAAGTATAATGACATTATGCTGCATCTGTTCTATTTTAAAATATTGTTTGCTTATAATTGCTGGTATACAACCTGTCCAACTACTGACAAATGTACTACATGTAAGTCGCTTTGGATAAAAGCGTCTGCCAAATGCCGTAAATGTAAATATAAATGTACTACGCTTTGCTTAAAGATTAGTTTAGCTGCGTGGAGCAGTGCCGCTGAGGGCTATTGTTAGCTAGCATTAGTAAGCGTTCCTGAAAATGACTAACCCTGCCTTTAATTTATTTACATTCGAGCACCCTTCTCACTGCAACGGTTAACAGACTGTCAAGAACTGGGTGTGACCCAAACATAGACACAATCAACAATCCAGAGCGAACACAGGATGTTTATTTGATCAGACTGGCAGGGCAGAGGTTGGCAACAGTTATATTTATACATAATAAATAGGTATCTGAATATGGGGTATCATTAGGCAGAGTCAAAAACACAGGCAAGTTCATAGACAGGCAGTATATTCCTATTCAGGCATTTGGATAACTTGTAACTGCAGCTGGGCACATCAGGGGCAACACATAACATTACATACACCACAAACAAAGGGGAGAGCAGAGATTTAACAGAAGGGGGCTGATTGGGAATGAGAAACAGGTGTGGGTGATAATTGGCTAGAGGGCGGGGACCAAACTACTGGAGGATCAAGGCAGAAACAATTTGTGAACCTAACAAATGCAAGGAACTAATAAAACAAATAATAAAAAGGAACAAAAATCCAGAACTGACGTTTAATTGATTAGTGACACTGATTTAATCTGCACTTGAGAAAGTCCTGTAAACCAATTAAGTAAGCATTGTCAGGACATTTTTCACTCTAAAAAGAGTCCTTGATCTCTGTATGCATAAACGGTGGAAGGCCGGTAGTGCTCTACTGGTATTTTACCCTGGTTACTGTGTTTTTCCGGTTCTGTATCCTACTGTAGGAATTCCTGTTACGCTACTGTTGTTGTCTGTGATGCCAAATTCAGTCACACAATAGCCTCACTCTCCCGACGTGACTACAACTTAATGCTAGCCGGTTTTAGCATTTTTGGCAGCGGGGAACGTTACATCACCGAGATATAATGCGTGCATGTGTTTCAATTGCGACGCAGCGTGTAAACACCAGACCCGATTTGATAACATCCCGTGTAACCAGCTAACTCTAAATCTTCAATCGGAAAAATTGCCATTAGGAAAGGTAAAAAAGTGTCCATGTAAACCCAGCTAATGATTGTTTTATTTACTTTTATTTTATTTGAATCTATAACTCCTAAACATTTTCCCCGCTAAAAAAACTATTTCTACTAACTTTTATAACCAAGTAGGCCTAAATATGTTTTGTTTTTTGAATCTGCCAGTTTCTATGTTTCCTAACATACATTTACAACATCTACCTCTGTTGTAGTTTGCACCATCTCTACTGTATATTACCCAGTGTTTTGCTGAATTTAATAAATATATTGAATTAATATTGAGCAATTACAATTTGCTCAATATTACAGAATTCATAAGGTATGGTAGGTAAAGTATTTTGAAGGTTTAGCTCCGCTTTAGTGGCAACTTAAACATCCACAAAAGAACAGATCTTAAACTGCACATTAGGTCTTTAATTAATAGCATAATGTATAATACGACAGTGTCCACTTTGAAAAGACTAGTATAACAGTGCATGTCAAAATGATTGTAGCAAAAAAAAAGTAATAAATATGTCATTTTGACGAGGTGTTTCAACTCAATAACAATAATAATGATTACGTGACACGGCTATCGCTACATACTCTGCATCTGGTTTCTGAAAATAACATAATGTACAGTAGCAGGCAATCAGTAAGGCTTTGCTGTGTAAGTGAACATTCCGTGTATCACGATCAGGCTGAGAGATCAACACACCATGAGCCTACAACACCCTCACGCAAATGTCAAGCTTACATGTTAATGCACACAGATGTTTTGCCAGCAATTCAAGAGTTCACCATTAAACATGTCATTAGATGTCCAGGGGAGCAGAATGCAAGAGATATTTTTGTAGAGTTTATAGCCTATATATATATATATATATATATATATATATATATATATATATACAGAAATATAATTTTATAAAAATAAAGAGATACAGTATTT